>JANSTU010004366.1:0-17746 GCA_027564075.1 Bolitophila hybrida
GTAAACAAACTAAATGACACATAGCAATAAAAATTGACAGAATAGTGGCTGACAGTTCTGCCAACCTGGGAAAAACATTTTTTGAAATATTCTCAGCGGGAAAATTTAAAATGAGAATTTCCGGGTACTTATTTGACAGAGTAGTAAATGTTACATAGATACTGTTATTGTGGCAGAGAAATATAAAATATTTCTGAAATAACCACAAATTAACAAAAATTGTATGTTTAGATAAATGAAGTTATACTGGCTCACATTTCATCAACTCACTTTAATCGTATTTAACCTCACTAATAAAACCTACCAATTTGAAATACACATTTAATACCTGAATAACTTCTCTAATATGAGCAAATGTTTCAAAACATTTAATAAGCGACTAGCAGCAAGATGCCGAAAAGGCATTTATTTATATATATTTGCTGATAATTTTAATTGTATCTATTATTTATTGCTTTGACATAGTTTTTGATTATCATTGAAAAATCTTTTGACAGATATGTGCGTGTACAGATTCAAATCTCAATTTTTTTGCTGGTAAATGGTTTGTGGTTTGTAGTGGAGTTAAGTCATAATACGTTTCTGTATAATTTACACCCTCCTTTCGCTAATCGAGCTTTGTAACTTTAGCCAAGGCTTTTCTACCAGCAGTCAAATCTACCATATTCCACGTATCAATCTGATGAAATTATATTAATTCACTGTCATCGCCTTCTTCAATAACGCGGAGCGAGCATTTATTGGTGCCTCGGTGCCTCTTATACGAGGCGGTATCACTAAGCGGTAACAACTAATATCGTCATCGGGCATAGCGTCACGATTGTTATATAAAACTACAAAAGTAAAATCAAATCTGACACTGTTGCACGTTATTAAAATAGTAGACATTTTTAAAATTATTTTATGTTTTCTTTAATTTTTCCGAAAGATGAAATTATTCTTGAAACCTGGATAAACGCAGTGAAATGGATGTTTTTTACACCGTGAAGGCATACAAAAATGTATTCAAAACATTTTAAGGTTGAGGATTACAAACCAGGACTATTTCCGAGAAGATTAGTTCCGGAATCTGTGCCACCTCTGTGCAGAGGTGTGAATTTTTGTCACTAAATCCCTTTACAACAACAATAACATGAAATACACATGAATATGCGTACACGAAACGGACACTATTGTGTATATCTGTGATAAATACATACTGTAAACAGGCCCGTTCCCTCACTTAGCGTTTTTTTACCAGTAGCTTTTTGACGTTTCGTGATTTTACCACTGGCCCGGTCGACAAAAACTGCGTTTACAATTCTCATAAAAATATTAATCTTTGTATTTAATGCAGGTACTGGACGACAGTCGCAAGTGGTGGAAGGCCCGGAACAGTCGTGGCCAAATGGCCCACGTACCTCATACAATCGTTACACCGTACAACTACAATGACAACGGAGACAATTTTAACAATCCTCTTTATACCCAGAACTACAACCAGAACTTCAGTCGTCAGCAGAATGTAAGCGATTCACCTATAGTCTGTCAATAATTTCGTCAATTTATTTCATATCGAATATAGGAACCAACACCAGAACGTTACATGCCACCCGAGTCTAGTTCTTCACCATCGGCAGTCCTTCCACCGACCGCGCCGGCTGAATGGGTACGAAACAAACACATCGGTAAGAAGGGTGAATTCCGTTACTTTTGATTGTGCATCTCAACATAATTCACCCAGCACCAAGATTTTGTAATTGTTTTTTGTTCTGTTTATTGTACCGCGTCTCACCCATACACTCCCTTTATATATATATTATAATAATATGTTATATGTTTTTTTGTTTGCGTGTAGTGCGTCACCGTTTGCTTTGAATTATAATTATTTAATATTTGTCGCTGTTTTGTTTGTTATACGCGTTCGATATAGAATTTTGCACGTATGTTTTTTTTTTCACACATCCAAATATATATTGGATTTTACTTATTTTATACTTAAAATATGTTGATTTGGAAATCTCGTATTTCAGAGTAAATGTATACGTTAAATCGATTATTATGTAGTACTGTATGTTATTGAATACATAGATTTTATTTAGATTATATATATATATTCATTTATTATATGTCATTGTGCAATTTTGTGTATATTCGCATAAGAATCAATTTCAATTCTATAGATTTTTATAGATTGACGGCCTGATTTTCGACAAGAATTTCATAAATTCCCGCTCATTCCGCACAAATTGTTTACCCTATAGCTTTTTAGTTGTTTAAGAAAATTGTCACGCCGTCAGTGCACATTCCGTCCTGACATACTATTTGGCCATATAGACTAATTATATATTAATTGATATTATCAAAATTTGTTTTTTTTTTGGTAGCTGGGAAATAATTTAAACAATATTTATGTCTATTGATAATAAATTACGTGTTTTCAATGTGCTTACGATTGATTGACAAACATGTTTGCAGTGTGGGCAATGTACAGACATTTATGTGCAATTCTGTGTGTCGGGTTTCTGTCGGAGACCCGAAGTTAAACGATTAAAAAAATCAAAATAAAAACGATTATTTTATATTATGAATTCATATTTCAAAATAAGTATTTTTCGAGATAAAAGCATCTTTTGTAATATTTTTTAAACTATAAATACATATTTTTATATTCTTTATAATAAAAGTTCTATAAATAAATCAAATCAACAAACAAGAATCTCGAATAATTTCTTTCTGACACAATAATTAGTCACAAAATAATTATATTATTACATTTAGTAGATTTTTATATTATTCTCGTATGTAAAAAATAGTTTGAAGGGGTACATTTATTTATATGGTTATCACTTTATCATACATAAAATATATAAAGTATATTTTTATATTATTAATATACAGATATTAGGTTTTGTTTTATTGTTTAATTTAGGAAACATGCAATTATAAATATATTTATACCTATAAAACATTTTTGTATTTTTAAAATATATTTTCCACATATTATTTTTCTTGTTTTCGTAATGTTTTTGCGTATATGTGTGCTTTTATGTGTATGTATGTGTATCCTTTGTCCAGATTCAATATGTGCATTCGTTAATGCTTTTTTGCACATTTCAAGAGGTACGTTTTTATGAGTGTGCGATCATTTCTAAATCAAAATTCGCAGTCATCGAAAAAAGCTAACAAAACTAACCACACTAACCTGGATTAACTCTTGGTGGTCATACTTTGGACACCCTATCCGTTTCTTAATTTTTTTTAGATGATGGCAGCGAATCTGTGTGTTCTGACGAATTTGAAGCACTTGATACGTCTGTAGTACGACCAGCATTTATTAAGCAACAGCAGCGACTCTCGATGGCTGCCCAACAAGTCAGTGCTGAAGCAGTTGTTGCACCACCGCCACCACCCCCGCCCCCATTGCCAGCTATTGTTCCGGTTACGCTACGTTCGACGTCTACAGCTAATACGATTTGTAAGGCCCATTTAACACACTTTTCCTATTTAACGGTATTTAAAAGAAAATGAATAAATTATTTGGTGGTGTGTACTTCTGTATCAACCCTTGAGAGTTGTGTTAAATAATTCATATAGTGGTGAATTGTAATATTTATATTAAACACCTATAGACCTAAAAGCTCGCTCGTAGTTAATGCGCTCGATAAAAATATTTATAACGTAGAACCTATATTAAAACAGAACTAACTATTAATTGGTGGAAGCATAACAACATTGATCCTCTTCCCGAATTTAAGCACAAATAATAACTCACTTTTTTATGATGATAGCACGTAAATCAATATCCTCTGCTGTTGGTGGTCAGGATGAGATGCAGGAAGAGCTCAGGCATGTGCTGACAACGTTCCGTGAGAAACGTCGCACACTAGACATTGTCAAGACACCGGAAATATTCATTCAGCAGTCGGCATCCAAAGAGGAGGTGGCACAGTGGCTAAAAGCTAAAGGATTTTCAGAAAAAGTTCTGAAAAAACTGCATGACCTGAATGGCAATGAGCTTTTTGCGCTCAAACGACATACGCTCGAGGAATACTGCGGTGTCGAAGATGGTCGTCGTTTGGCATCGCAGATTACGGTTCAGCGTAACATTTCTGGGGTATTTATTATTATTTAAGTACATTTTTTACATTTAAATAATTTTTATTTTAGTACAAAACTGCCCGTACTTCCGAACTCCAGGCAATACTGGCAAAGGCGCGTCAGAAGACCGAAGCCGTATAGTACGCTTCCTACTTCCGCCTATACTTTCCAATTGCCTTATTTACCTCGTTAAGTATTAAAAATATTAGTAAAGTTGTTAAATATTTTCTAGAAATCTATAATAAATTAAAGCCATTTTCGTTTACGAATAAAAACAACTTGTTTTGTATTCATGATCATATATGAATTTATTACCGACCAGCGATATTTTTCAAAAAAATAGACTTCAATTAAAAAAATATAGAATTACACAATCTAATACAATAAATATAATTATATATATATACATATTCTTTAAGAATATATGCCCTGATGGTAGACGGTCATAATGGTGGCTGCGTTCGTAGCTGATACCAACAAATAGGTTTTGTTGTAGTATACGAACGGAACAATTGTCTCAATGTCCTGGAAGTAGCCACGTGTCGACAGGCGCCAACCCTCGATGTAGTTGTATTTGTACACCAGGAAGTGACTGTCCTGTGTTATGATCGCAAAGTATGAAGTGCCTGTGGAAGCAATATTTGGGTTTAGTATAATTATTCCATGTAAATATATTCTTAGAGAAGAGTTAATTAAATGCATCAAGCTAACCTCAAGCCCGTTTTGGTTTTGGTCGACACACACATTTAACAGTCATAAAACAACTGAACATTCTCTTATTGAACTCATTCGGAGCTAGAATCACAGCCGTTTCATGACGCAGTATAAAGAACAGCAAAAAAAAACTAGAAAACTAGCGAAAATGTTTCATCTGTAAATATGCTTCTACCCGAATTTCAACTACCCGGGTAGTCACTTACTTACTTACCCTGTAAAGGTATATTTTTTTTATTGATATTTAAGGGCATTTAATAAAGTACTTAAATTATCATTCCATGCGTAACACAAATTTTAGAAAAATGATATGAAAAAATTAAAAATGAATCAAATCGACTACCCGTTAAGGAGATTGGGGAAAAAACGTAATTTTTTATAATTAGTTTTCATCACATCTATGCGAAAGTCACACTGTCATCTGTTTAGCGCTGCAAAGTGACATAATTCAGATACATTTCACGTTCTTTCTTCCGTGCTGTCAAGTGGGGATAAAGTAAAAAGACGGGTTTAGCTAGCACTATAGCTAGACAAATGTGAACACGCAAACACACAGAAGCGAGCAACCATTTTGTAACCAAATTTCCAGCCGAAGAAAAAACTCGGCAAAGCTGTTGATGTTGGTTTTGCTATTGAAGAGAGAGAGTCTCAAGAATTCACAAGAGATTATCAAAACACCAAAATTACGGTTTAATCTATGAGGTGGTGGCGTCATCGGTCCCTATATCTTTCAGGAATGATGCTGTTACCGTCTCTTTTTGGAGGCAATTATTCGTGAATTGGCCTCTGTGATTTTGATTTGTTTCCGCTGTGGATTATTATCTATGGGGCTATATGTGAAATCGCTTGTAGACAAGCCAGTGACGATTGAACACTTGGAAGCGAATACTCGCAAAGTATCCGGATCACCGCAATATATCGAAAAACATTGATATTTCATTGGTAATATTTGGAGGTATTTTAATAGGCAAGTGTCAAATTTAGAGTTTGCTATTTTATTATTTATATCAGCAGTAACAAAATGCATCGTTAGAAGGACATGCATTATAAATAATGAAAATATTAATTTATAATTTAATAAGTGAGCAAACATAATTATAATATATCGGCCAATGTTAGTAAAAGTAACGTGGCACAACATTCTTACACGGCCAACGAATATTGCCATTGAGGTGATACAAAAATTCGAGCCAACGGGGCAGTCAATGGGACGAGTTGACCGTTTTGTGACATACTATTACACAAAAATGACGTCAGATAGTCAACCGGTTGACCGACATATATTTTTTTTTTTTTTTTAAAGTGCAATTAGTGTATTTTCCCTAAGCCCACGAATTGATAGTAAAAATCGGTTTTCACGTTCAACCACAATTTACGCTGATTGCTCACTTTTTTACAACATATTTCAACAATACCTCCGATCGGAGTGATGAAATTCCAAAATAGTTTATGGATTATTTATTCATTTATCTCAGATAGGGAATTCGAATTTCAAGTAGATGTACGATTTTATCGGAAGCGATGTACCGAAGCGTCGGTTAGGCTAATCGATCGAAATCCGTACCATTCATCATGGGAATCTGTTGAAATATGAATCACCACACAACTACACATACACACAATTATATATTTAACAGAATGATTACTATTTTGAATACACACTTTTATTTGTACGATCGTAGTTTTACTTTGGGATTAGCAACTGCAGGCGTGAATAAAACGAGCGAATTATGGCATAGAAGACTAGCTCATCTCAACTACAGATGACTGTAATTCAATATACATACGGAATGCAAAGGCAAGTATATTACAAAAAACAAAACAAAAATGAAACCTCAACAAAACGGTTTATAGACTTTATAGACTTCGGAAGATATTCGGTCAAATATTAAAACTAATTAAAGTAATTTTAAAATAGTTCACATTCCCCAACAGAAAAGGCGAAAATGGGATTGTAAATCTAAAGAACGATTATTATCGGCTATCTAGAGGACTTTAAAATTGCCTGGATCCTGGCATCCTGGATTTGCTGCACATGGACGTATTTGGCCCGATGGCCACGGAATCGCACGGCAATACGCAATACTTTGTAAGCATTATCGATGACTACTCTCCTCGAAAGGTCTTTGTTTCGTTTCTTACTGAGACATCAACAGTGGTAAGCGTTTTAAGCGTATTCAAGCAACAGAATGGAATTCGTAAATGGTGCTGTGACTTGACACCCAAGGAATTTTTTGTCACTTTCCTGAAACCGAGAGCACTAAGAACCGAATTTCAGCGCACAGTCGCGATGTTCGACAACGATGCAGAGGACGAGTTTTAGGACATGGAAAATACTGAAATTACCAAATATGATTGAGACGGAAACTCTAATACGGAATTCGAAATCGAGTTCCGGTGCAAATGGCGGAGTTTGTTTAATACTTGGCATGGCCAATTTAACGATACTGACGATATTTGAGGCTATCGTCATTGTCGAAAAGTCGTGGGATCTTCCTTGTTGGCAAAAGGAAGCGCATTGCGATACGGTGTTGATTAAACCGAAAAGTATTCGCATCAAATCGATCAAATGGATGCCATGAACGGGCTCAAACAGTCAGTCAGTAGACAATGGAATAAAAAAAAAATAAACCAAGGATTTGATCATCGCAATTTATGCGAACAATTTTCTAATTCTCTGAAAATTTCAGTGCCGTTTGAGACAGTTTAGAGAAGAGGCTGACTGATAAATTCCACATGAAAACAAAGACGTGTATTGGTCTCAACATCAATCGAGCCGTCGACAAAGGTCAAAAAAGTACTGGCATGGGGCTGAGAATGTGGATTCCACATTGCACACGATGGATCTTCAAACTCACTGGCGAAACTTGGTATCAACATTTATAATATAGGACATACAATAGTCCTTAAACTCTAACTGACAATAAACTGCCATTTATCAGCGGATAGTCTTAGCAAAGCCATAGCCGAAAGGGTTACAACGTTGGCCTGGCTTATGGGAGGTCGCCGGTTTAATCCCGGCGTGTTTTTCGAAATATAATATATATAATATCTCCACGTTCTGGTCTCACTCAAAAATGCAAGGAATGGGATTGTCTAGTGGAAAAACACTAAACCACACGGATCGTCCAAATGGAGCTTTTGTTATTTAAAAAATATCAGACCACTTTTGGTATACGGCTGTTCCGACTGGCTGCACATGACAAGATCGCTCAACTTCTCACTGCTGATCACCCAAAACCGTGCCCTAAATAATCCTTCCAGTATCTCTCAAAGCTAGTCGACGAAACGAAAGAATACCGAAGATACTGACAATTCCTATTAAATACACTCCAGATTTTATGAAAGCAGCATATAAAAAACACCTTTAAAACTAGTAAAGAGGCCGATCATTGTAAATACGAATGTAGGATTTTGTGTTTTATTTTTAAATTTCTTTTTTCAATTTGTTTTAATTCTTTTTTGGTTTTTTTTTCCGAATTTCTACCGAACCTCTCCGAAGAAATGGAACTTTTCGTTACACATTTTTCATCGGTACCCCCGACAAAATCATTTTCAACCATAAAACTTAATAAACTAATTATAAATATTTGAAAAGAGACTTCTAACATTACGTTAAAAATTAAATAATAATCATAAAAATAAAATCTTACCATCAACTCCAAATGGCACAAACGATCGGATACCAGCCTCAAATGTAATCTTCTGGAACAGCACAAAATTCTTCAGAAACTTCATAGGTTTATTGTAGTTGGCTCGAAATACGTGCACTTCCGTTGATCCAACTTTACCCAGCCACACCATAAACGTATTGCCGTCCATGTACACACTGCGACATAGGTCAAAATCTCCCGAAATGACTTGCAGCGATACAAAAGCAATGCCACCGAAATGAAAAACTTCTGCATTGCCATGAAGGTTCTCGTTTACTCCTCGTGTGAGTACAATCAAAAGATTGAAGCTCTCCCATTGCAAAACTCCGACACGAGTAACATGATTTCCAAAACTAGTCGATATAGCGTCCCAGTTCTGTTGACCAACATTTAAGTGGAACACTCCAACAGTACCATTTCGGAAGCCAAGCAAAAGTAATGTTACATCGTTTGATGGTTCAAACAATTCGGCACTGTGTACATCTGCTGTCATGGGGAACAGATGCTCTTCCTGCTGAATTTCGGTTTTCCATCTTATTACTGGCACTACAGGAAAAGACTCTTGCCGGCATTTGTTCTCGAAAACAGTCTCTAGAGTAACGTTACATTGTCGCCCAAATAGCTGAACCTTCTTATCGAAATATCTATTACGACTAATGTATATACGATACACAGGCGATAACATAACGTTGAGCTGTGCTTGACACGTACACTCAGCCGAAAGACCACATTTCAATCCAGGCTGAACAGTGTTCAAAATATAAGTTGGATTACCAACTGATTGTTCTGTATAGATAATTTCAATGTCCTCGGAGAAATCCAAGTACAGGACATGCCTTGTGGTTAGACTGATTGGCTGAAG
This sequence comes from Bolitophila hybrida, assembly GCA_027564075.1. Taxonomy (NCBI): domain Eukaryota; kingdom Metazoa; phylum Arthropoda; class Insecta; order Diptera; family Mycetophilidae; genus Bolitophila; species Bolitophila hybrida. The sequence goes on from JANSTU010004366.1 coordinate 9,310, forward strand.
TGATTCTTTTGCATTTGCAAGTTTGGTTTTCAATTCTGTGAATAAAGGACGCAAGTCCGTGTCAGTGGGTGGCAGCCAATTGAGTACCGAATCTATGTTGACGTCATTCAAACGACCATGCACAATAACACCTTGAGCAAGAGTTGTGTCTTGGGTTACTATTAAATTATTCATTTGTAAACTGGAACTAAGTGGTATAGAATTCATGTACAACTCCACGATATCGTGACCATTTATGCTGAACACCATCGATGGCCGAAACAGTGACAAATCACCAAGTACAGTTTTATGGCCACTGATTTCCTGCACTGCGTCCGAGTGGATGAGTACTATATCATCTACAAGAATATCGTTTATCTGTGGAATTTTTGCGTCTCCAATGATGTCAAGATCTTGAAATGTCAAAACACCTTGTATTTCTTGTGGTGCTCCCGATTTACGTATGCGATTCTTGATCAAGTACTCGAAAGAGAAATCGTTGATTGTATCGATGATACCGAGATTATTGATTACATAAATTGGTTGTTGGAAATAGACAGGCGGCAATGGTATACTAGAAGTGACGAAAGCAATGTCTGATGGTTGTACACCATTAACAGTACCCAGTACATGTAGGTTTCCAATTATCGGTGGAGTAGCAAAATATTTCAAACCGCTAATAGCATCACCAAGTGGAATACGAGTGATTGATTTATTTAGACTAATTACATCAACTCCGTTTATAAGCGGTACACGAAGTTCCTGCATAACTACCAGATTGTGTATAGTCACTGGATTCAAGAATTTTAGGGTACCGCCTATAACCTGAGACTCTCTATAACTGAGTAAGGCATCTTGGAAAAAATTAATAATGTCAATGTTGTTTATAGGTCGATTTGTGTACAGCAAATCCACAGAAATCATGTCACCAAATTGCACATCTCCTGTGATTGTCTGCTCAATATCTGATCGCATAGCGTATTCTAAGAGATGATCCAGAGCAGATGATGAGTTAGGCCACGAAACACTACCAAGAACATCTAAGAACATCCAACGTTTGCGGGAAGGCGTTTGATATACAGCCGATGCAATGTCTTGTACATTGCACTCCATCTGACCATAAATATTGCCAGACACTTCCAGTGATCCTACCGATATGTCAGACTCTATCACAATATTCTCTTGTCGTGTGTCGATAAAGTGGTTTGTCAGTACTCCATTGATCATTCCTACCTCGACGTTGACACCTTGAATTCCAGCGAACGTCCAGAGTTCAGTAAATATTTGATCACGTGATTTTTGTATAGAGTTTTGCATCCAATCATCGATTTGTATCGTTCCGAAACTATTAACTCGAAGATTTTGCATTTCAGTTCCATTAGCAAATCTCTTTATACCTCCAATTTGACCACCATACTGGCTGGTCACTACCAATGCAAGATAATCATCAAGAGGAATTTCATTGATCGTTTCAACTGTTAGATCATTCTGAAAAGATACATCTCCACGAATATGAACCTTTGAAATAACACCATTCTGTCCGACGGATTTTTCTAGTTCTGCTAGTAAATCGGAGAGTCGAAGTGAATCTATAATCTCAACGAACATATGCTGAGCGCGTACACTATGAAATGTCATCGTATCTAGACTTATCGGTTCCGTGACTCTTATAACATTTTCCATAAATCGAAATAGATCTTTTCCATTGAGATTCGAAACCTGGACATTGCTACTGAACGATTCCAGTTCACCCAACACCGTTATTTGTTGAATTTGTTTTGTAGACGGCATTAGAATTTCGGTAGCATTTCGAAGAATGAGATTTGACAATGGCCACGGTTCTGTATTGGTGATAAGATTGTCTACGAGCAGAATGTCTGCAAAGATTTTCATTCCTGTCACAATGGTGCGATCGTTGCGGCGTACACATTCTTGACTAATCGTAACGAGTCTGGACACTTGTTCTGGATCGGTAGACACACTGCCATAAACATGAGCTGTTTTTATAAATAGGTTTAACGAAGCCACGGGATTTTTATCGATTAATAGGTACTGGGAGCCTGGATGTTTATTAATGAAATCAGCGAATAATTGCGGAGCTGTAATGGGTGCAAGGAAACGAACCATGTCAAATGTCTGAAATTATAAATATTGAAATAATGCTGATATGTTTGGCTAGGACATTACCTGATCTAAACTCTTCATCCAGTAGTGATCCATTACGTTAAGGTTGAATGGTATGTCTGAGACGTAGATTGTACTTTTCGGACGTTCCAACATTACGTTTCTAAGTTTCAGTGATCCTTTAATTATAACACGTCCACTATAGATCTGAGTAAGATCCTCGAGTTTGGTACCAACTATGTGTCTGCTCAACATTTTACTACTGTCTTCGGACAGTGTAAGATTACCAGATACATGACATTTCTGCAGTTGGACAGGAGCTGATATATTTAAATAAAAAGATATTAAATAACAATTCTATAAAGGTATCAATTAATTTAAATTACTATCTACGATTATATCGGTTCCAATAACTGCTACATTCGAATCGAATGGAAGTCCATTAATTCGTTCTGCCCGCAGGTCTATCGTATGAAAGCGATAGATTATGATGTTCGAATAAATGTCTTGATCTGTGTTTAATGTCATAAATGTATCCACTGGAATACCGTTCACTTCGCGCACTGTGAGTCTCTGAATATGTGCACTATTTCGTAGAATAAGATTACCATCGATTTCACGATTAGATCCTTTCAAGTACAAGGCATTGTAGAATGCATCCCAATTTATTCCGTTTATTGTTTTTACAACCAAATTAGGTACCATGTTTATTTGATCTGTTTGTATGCTATCGGTTTTTTGCTGTGCGGATCCTACCGGAGGTCCGTTAGCGTCTGGTGCCTGCAACAGAGACCCAACATCCAATTTGTCTACACGCAAATGCCCTTTGTATCGCATTAAATTAGATTTTAGCAAAAGATCTATAGAACAAATATTATAAAGAAAAATTAAAGGATCCTTTGATTTCTAAGCAAAAATTTTACCTTTAAACAATGCATCTTTAACACGCAGATTTTTAACATGTAAAGCCTTAAAATGCTGCGGTGTTGGATTATCCATTCGCTTGGGTCTGAATTTAGTACTGCTGGCCTGAAGAGTTTCGATTTGCTTTTGAATTTCAATAACTTTTTGCATCAATTGAAATGCAGTGATTTTAAGGTCCGACTTTACGTACACTCGATGAATGGCACCTGTACGCACGGTCACTGGATCACGGACTCGCATTGGCAACGAAACGTTCACATTTTTATTTAGTTGGAGAGCAGCATCAATCTTCCAGGCAATAAATATTGATTACATTTTTTTATAATAAAAATCTTTTATTTCTACCTTCTTTTTTAGAACATCTATTTTAGGTGTTCGTTTAGCTAACAGATCCTTTAGCGTACTGTGACAGTCTGGTGTGGTTTCCTGATCTTTACCCACAATATCTAATAAATGTATGATAAAAAGTAATTATTCTTATATTAAATAAATTATTGGCATACTTTGATTATCCTGGAATTCAGCTTTTAGAAACTTGATTCGCATTCCCACAGGTCGTATATAAAACAGGGCAACAAAAATGTCATCTCCCGAGGTAATGATTTGGATTTCAGTGATGTCAACTGCTGATATGTTTACTTTGTATTTGGGTTCTAGACTCGGATTAGTAAAAGCAAATAATTCATCCTAAAATTTGAATTTTGAATCAGTTATCGATATATACGTTTATTTTAAAAACAACTACATACTTCTTCCTGAACCATGACCAATTCCTTAGCAGAAGTGAAGTGATCTACACGATGAAGAAGCTCACAACGTCGAATGTGAACAAAGTGATCAAACATCCAGAGGTACGAACTGGTTTGACCATTCTCACCTTCAATGGCTAACAAGTATTGTGTTTCGAGCAAAGTTACCGTGTACAGACTCTTGATTTTTTGATAGAGATTTTGGATATGCCTCAGGCGATCATTGCTCAGCAGATGAACCTCAACCACAGCATTATGCTGGTTAGCAAGAAGAATCAATGATTGGTTATCGATTTGATACAGTTTTATGTCGTGCATCGCATCGGTCTTTGTAGTGACCAGTAGGGTAAAGTGGGAATTTCTCCATTTGTACAGTCGCACCATCAAACTATTTTGTTGCAAGACACATTATAATAAAGTATGTAATTTTCAATTAAAAAATGATTAAATACCTCCTTTCCTCATCCCCGACTACATTTGCAAGAACACAATGCAGAACATCGTCCTGGTAAAACAGTAGAATGTGTGTAGTCTTGCCGTGCATGGACATCTTCTCGATGGGTGTCCACGAACCAATATTATGCGAACTATTCTGTTTATGTGCTCCCATTAAATATACTTGGTGTCGAGTTTCTAATGCAACAACTAACATCACTTGATCCACCCACAGAATAACCTGAGCGTATGTGATCTTTTCGTCAATGTTTTCAAGACTACCCATAAAACGAAGTTTCTTATGATTCTGTGTCACATCCAAATAGAAAATCTCGTTGCGACTGAGCATGAAAACGGTTCCATTGGTTTGCATTATAATCACAGAGTCTGTGTTGTTGCACGCAATCTCATCCTCGGACAGAATAAAATAAACGGGTCGACCTAGATAATAATAATAAGTTTAAGTCAAATAATATATTTTTTAGAAATTCGTTTAAATTTACCCATCTCGGATGACTGCAGTAGCGTCTCTTCCAAATCGGCAGTTAAATAACCGGATAATTGTTGCGCGTGAATCTAAAAAATATTATATTATTCAGAAAATATTAAAAATGATAAATGATAAAATTTAAAGGAACCTGTGACATTGCAAAAATTACGACGCTAGCAACGGCTACCGCAAACTTAAGTTCCATAATCCACGATTACAACTAACAAGTGACTAGTTTTGAACGTTTTTATTTTTTTACAAGCTACTCAATTTCTTTATAATTGAAGCTTTTCGTCCATTTTGAAGAACCCAAAATATACAATAAAAAAGATGTAGTACGCACACGTGCAATATTCACGATTATAATGGTACAAGACAATTGCAAATAAATCACAAAAGTAGTATATAATATAATGTAACGGGATTTTTGTGCAAATGACTTATCTGAGAATAGAAGTAAAAAAAAATATAAAATATTTGAAATTAAATCCATTGGTTCATACTAAATTGAATATTCCTTGAATACTAAATGTTAAATATTATTTCATATCTAAATTGCTTGATTGCTTCTATTGTATAAACAATTAAATAGAAACAATAAAATTTAATAATGTATAATAATAATACAATTACAAGCATTTGTAAGTTTTCATTTAGTATAATATATGCATTTGTAGAGATTTGTATTAATAGTTATAATGCAGAGACATCTGAGAGTTAACACAGGCAATTAATAGAATTAGAGTGTATAAACAAGGTTTTAACGATTCGAGAATGTAGAATAATCAATAATAAATGAGGTTATATAGTTGTTTTATTATTGTTTGAAAACACACGAAATAATACAGCATTTTTTAATTATATTATCGATTTATATGTAACGAACAGATTCCATATAAAAAGTGTCTTCCAAATTAACAATAAACCGACGTATATTAAAACCTTTCAACGTCAATTTAATTTATAAACATGTATCGAGACTCGTTCTCAAAATTGTACAACACACAGATTCATATTCTTATATTGGCACAACTGGTCGCCGCATTGTGCCTAGTGCCCTGTGCGCCGATGCAATTTTGACAGAAAATTCGACATGGCGATTGTCGCGCGCATTGCCTGAATTTACAGTACAATTACAATTGTTTTCTCGTAGTTTATCATAAAACTACACTTTATTAATTGACAAAATACATACAATTCTCGTGTGCGATCTAATTTCGTACATATTTAAAAGATTACTCTACCGAACAGTTCGTACAAATCACTACGAAGAACATACCGAGGCATTGCCTGTGATGCAATGTGTGCTGCGGACTCCAGATCATATTGATTAGTACGAAGAGAGCCCGCAAAACGATTAGGAGACGATTTACGCACAATCAGTGTTTTTTGATTTGGGAATTCGTTGGAAGAGTCGTTCACCATGTATAACGGTATCGGACTGACAACGGCCCGAGGTTCTGGTACAAACGGACACGTTCAGCGGAACTGGGCCTTTGTGAGACCCGGCAAGAAGGATAATGTATCGTACAAGACCGAGGATGACCTGGCAAAATTGGATGCGGCCAATAATCGTCAGCCGAACCAAGGCATTTTGGATCACGAACGAAAACGGCAACTGGAGGTGAAATGTGCCGAATACGAGGATATTTTAGAGAAGCAAAGGGAGTAAGTTTTTTTGATTTTATCATTTAACGAAAGTGATTTTTAATTCGGTATGTTGTCCAAATACAACGTATTATTTATCTGTTTTTTTTTTTCTCTAAATATTTTGATAATTATGCTAATTTGTTTATTAATTATTAGCTCAAAATATCTATGTTCATTCTTATTTATACTTCTATCTATTATCAATACGTCCGTCATAATATAACTAACTATCTACAATTATTTATTTTTTCTTCTACTATGTAATTTGTACAGTATCAACCATAATATTTTACAGTAACTGTAAATACATGCATCCCTTACACACACACATAAAAGAGCATAATATAAACTATATATATGTCGTAACACAAACCCACCCGGAACAAACAAGGGGTGTGTATTAGTTCGTTCTCCCGTTGAACCGAGCCCGAGTTTTATATTTCTGCATATTCTCCCCATTCTCAGTTCGTTCACGACCAGTGCAGGTTGTCACACAAATTCGGTATCTGTGTTTTGTGTCTCTTATAAGAACTCAAACGTGAGTGTGTTTGTGTATGTTTGTTTTTTTATTGATACTTCGCATTTTATATCATAAATTTCCTTCATCTGAAAAAGTTTGTATAAAATCTAATCGATATTTCGTATGTGTGTGTGCGCAGATTTTCGCAGGAGGAGATCGTCGACAAGGTCAACTCATACCGCATCAAACTAATGGGCCAAGGAAAAGGAGAATTGCCAAAAGATGAATTCGGAAGGGTGCTGTAAGTACAAAATATTCTTATTTACATTGATTATCGATTTTTAGGAAAATCAATATTTTATTCACATTACTATGTTTAAACTAGTGTGACCAATCTGCAGAAAAGTGCGTTCGGACATTGTACAATATTTATGTATATTAAACTCTCCCTTTGCTTAGGGGTACATTGATCGATTTTTGTTTGCTAGTTCAGTGTATGCATTTTTTTAAAAGTAGGTGTAGCGTATGCGCAAGCGAACCGGTGGAGTTTTTCAAACCTGTGTTTTATGTGTGTGTACATTATACTATAATAATGGCTAGTCACATTAACGCGTAGTTGCCTATTATGGCTTCTCAGGTGTTACTTAACGCAATTCTACTATAGGCGAAGCTTTCTTATCTCATTTGCATTGAATTCATTAAAAATTATCTATTTTATGAACATACACGTTAATGGATTTACGGACAATTGAATTTGTTCTTGTGAGCTATTATGACCTGAATATCTAGGTTTATATATTAAATATAAAAATGACGAGTTCGTTCACTAAAAAGTTCAGAGAGTCATATCGCGATTAAAGATTTATGATTTTTGTGAATAATGTGCTGCACCGAATATTTTCCATTTTAATTAAAAAAAATCAGAAAAATCATTGAATTGTGCAAAAGATCGTTTGAATGAATGACCCATAAATAAAGGAACTCAATAATCTGGAGTGACGAATCGTAATTTCTTGTTTTCTAACTACAAATGAAATGCTTGATCACGTATGCCTAAAGAAAAAGTATGCGTCTTCTCTAACGTTCTATGTCCGCACAAGGTGTTGATTGTTGTCGCCAAATACCAGGATGTGCTCGAATATATGTGAAATTCCAGACAGTAAACATGGTGAATTTATATTCCATCAAGGCAGTGCTTCGTGTCCTACAGTAAAAGAAACACCACCAACAATTCTTCCGTGGCCATTAAGCGGCCCGGATCTTTTTTTCGATGAATTTTCTATAGTATTCTTGTAATCTATCAATGTCCAATAAAGAATTAAAAACAAAAAAACCGAATTACTTAACAAATCACTACGACTTAATAATGTGTTCCGAAAAACCGACCAGCCATCGATGGGACATAGACAACAAATGACATAACCTTACCACGTTACCAAATAAACAACATCTCTTTTCTCTACATTTTTGTTTAAATATCAATATCAACAGAAAATTGACATAATTCCACGATGAGGAAGAACTGCAATATTTTTCTAAAAAAATGTTGTTTTTGACATTTTTCTAGAAAAAATGTTGTTTTTTGACATTTTTCTAGAAAAAATGTTGTTTTTTGACATTTTTCTA
>JANSTU010004377.1:0-17744 GCA_027564075.1 Bolitophila hybrida
TTTCAGAAATAGGCTATTAATAGCAAGAGGAACCTACTGATTTAAAGTGCTACATTCGAAAAACACTTCGGTCTGTCGGCCGGAATTGAACCGGCGACATCCCATAAGCCAGGCCAACGCGTGACCCACTCGGCTATGGCTATGGTTAAAAAGCTAGTATAATAACTGTAAATTGCTCACTCGAATGTCAAAAAATATTATTTAAACTAAACAATCCGTTGTTGAATCTAAGACTTTGCCGCTGGCCACCGGTTGACATTTTTGACTAAGTCCTGACAGTTTTGACCAAGTCCTGCTTTACATGAGCATATCCAATTCAGCAACAGCATCTGCTTTAAGTTTGACATAGACTAGACTAAAAATGGGTCTAAATAAAGCCTAGACCTACTTTCACAATATGCCAATCTTTGTGTATTTTTCATCCTTCTCTTGAGGCCTGGAGGGTCTTTGAATCTCCCGTTGTTATTATTGAGTTTTTATTACGAGTAAATAATAAGAATATTCAGTTCGATATTGCGAATTTATGTCCGGATTTTAATTCGCTATAAGTTGCGTGACACCAAATTGTGGACTCCAAACTGATACCGTTAAAATTGTGTTGTGTTTTAAAATGAAAATCTGATTTTATTTGTTTTCATATTTATTACACCACTCAATCGCGAATTTGTGTCCGGATTTTAATTAATATTATTTGAAAAAAAATAAATGTTTTAATTCGCACTCTCACTGGATACTAATTCGCGTATGGATTGATGTAAACGTACAATTTCTGTTATTTTACATTTTTTTTAAATGTTCGCCATTAATTGGTCATATGTCAAATGGAAAAAGGCGAAGCGCGGAGTAAATGTCAAAAATACTAAATAAATAAAATAAAAATACGCATGTATCACCCGCACAGAACTTAGTGACTACAGCCAAAGTTATCAACAAAATCAAAATGACTTTTGACTGTGTGGAATGTGTGCGCATGTTCATATAAATACATGCGTTTGATTTTGTGTGTTGGCCATTTTTTTGACGGAGTGAGTGGCATGAGTGCGGCCTGCGTAACACATGAAAATGTATTATTTTTATATTATAGCAGAAAATACTTTTAAATATGTGCTAAATATGTTTCTAATGTTTTTTTGTGATATAACTTACCATTAAAAGTTAAAATTAGTTAAGCTCTTTGTTATGGTAATTTACAATAAAAAATTACACACGCCATCTCGTGAGCATGGAAGTTGCCTATTTAATCGTGTGTTCGTTTTGCAAAAAAAAATGTACTGTCGGTATTGATGCTGCCACCTACTGATATTATTAGAATGAATACGTTTATTAACTACGAAAGAACGAAAGACAACGCACGTTTAAACGTATCTCTACGTATTACGATGCAAAAAAAATTCAAATGTTTCAAATATTTAACATTCAAAATTTAAGTCTACTGCGTGTGCGAGTGCTTGCCGGTTGTAATGTTTGGTGTTTGCTTTCTGCTAGCTTAATATATTTTAACTTATTTTATCTACATGAATGTATAAGATATATATTATAATTATAAGACGTAAAATGAATATACAGTAATATACGTGAATAAATTAGTTGTGCGTTGTTGAAAATTAAGGTAATGTACCATTCTCCCTCTTTCCGCATTAAGCATTATTATAATTAATTATAGTTCGGGTGTATTTACTTAGATATGCTGCCTGCCAAGAATAATGGCTTAAATATGTTTAAGCCATCGGATACAAACAACGAAGACATGTTTCCTCAAAAGTAAGTATATACATTATATATAAATATTAAATACGAGGGCTTTATATTTTCTTGTAAATATCTATCTACTCATGTTACTTTAATACCTCGTGGAACACAGACAGGTCTAATTTTCTGACACCGGATTAATTTAACATTAGTGGTTTATGTAAAACTAAATAATATGTTCATACAAAAAGTGGTTGGGTTTATTAAAAATAATAAATCCGACAAAATTTGTATTTTAATTGTACAATTCAAAATGGCCGTTCTAGCTCCCATGCAATATGAAGCCACATTTAACATGTTTTTTATATACGCGGGGCGCTCTACAACCTTTTTAGTTGATCTTAAGCGTTCGTGCCCAAATAATGTGTTTTTTGACTTTATTAAAAATCGTATTTAATGTTTGTTTTTACATTAATCCGTAATCCGTTGAACATTAGTAACCTCTCCTTAAGGCGTGGTAATGATAAAATCTTTGAAGAACCCCAAAATCTTTGTACTGCAAAATGAGCATACAGGAAATGTGAACATTTAGTTGTTGTTTTTGTTAGCTTTTCCTTTTTGGGGAGATAGAGGTAAAATGTTATGATTTTATTATTATTTCAAATAAAAAAAGTTTCTTACAAACTTACTGACTCTGAAAAGGTTAATAGGGGGTTTAACCCCAAAAACGTAGTACTACAAATTGATCAGGGGGAAAATGTGAACATTTTGTAGTTTTTATTTATTTTTTTCCAGTCGCGCCACATAAAGTGCAATTTTATCCTGACTACTAAACCTTTTCGTGATTCGCTCAATAACTGAAAATTTAATTTTAATTTGTGGAATGTTGGCCAACCACAATATTTCGGTTTTATCAACTTGTTCAGGGTTAGCGTATAAACCCGAACTGTATTCATTTTCGGTAATCCGTACTAACCTATTTTAACCTCCGATGACTCGTGAGTTGAACAACGTAGCCTTAGTGGTCCAGTACTCCGACTATGTTGGGAATCCACTTTTATGCTCTGTGTTCCACCTAATTCCTGATACCCCTTACCCAAATTAGCAAATTAAGCATTTATCTATTTATTTATTGAATCTCAAAATATATGCCAGATGGACTGCAACAAAAATGTTAATAAGGGAGCCTGCTTTTGACGCTTTGAAAAATCGATATTTTCGAGATTTTTTTTGGGAAGGAAAGAAATATCCGATTAAAACGAATCTATCAGCTTTTATTTTTACATATTTGAAGAGTCTTCTCAATTTATTGAGATACATGTAATATTATTCTTCGTACAAACATTTCAGCGAGGCGCCTGTATTTCTCGTGTGAAACTAAGGAGCCAAAAAATATTTTTCAATAGCATAGTTTCTAGTTTCAGGAAAAATTCAAAAAAAAATTAGCAAATTCGAAAAAAACAATGAAAAAAAATCATTTCATCCGTTTCATAGGACGTTTATTCTTTACTCTATCTTTCTTGCCAATTAGGAAAAATCGTAAAAATGAAAAGCCGAGAAATCGCGCGTCAAAGTTTTCGTATATAAAAAATTGATTTTTTTTGTTTGTTGTTTGGGGTCTCGAAGTACTTTGCACTATAATACGTATAATATATCAATATATTGATGAACTATCCGGCCGCTCGTATACCTGCTCGACGTAGGCTCACTATTTCTTCTGTAACTCCGAAAATATTTCTGCTTCTGAAATTTCAGGGACACGTTCTTGAATAGTGTAGGAAAACATTTTTGTTTTGAAGCGTCTAAAGCAGACTCCCCCCTTAAATGAAAAAAAAAAAAATCGCATAAAATTATAATAAAATTGCATAAAGAGAGAATAAGAATAGTAAAAGAGAATGTAAACAACAAGCAGATTCCAGAATGCCAAAATAAAAACGTTATTTAACTTGCGAGACTTTTAAATGAATAGATTTTTTCAATATTTCGAATTTACGGTTTTAAGAGATATAGAGAAAATATAAAAACAAGGTCAATTGGCCAATTTTAATAGACTAATTAAATTATAATAGTGTTCTCGACCTATTTCAGCAATTTTCAGGGGAAAGGTCGAATTCAATTTGTTTATAATTAATAAATGTAATTCAATTAAAAATATTTAAAAATTTTCTTTGTTTATTTGAATAATTACATTTTCTAATTATTATAAATATTGATTCAATATAACAATGCAATGCGCTTTCAATATAAATAATGGAAATTACCTATGAAATCCGTTGTTTCAAAATCCTGTGTTTCACAATCCTGTTTTTTTTTAAATCCTATGTTTCAAAATACCGTTTTTTTATAATATTATTAAGATAGATAAGGACAAATTGCAATATTTTGTATTTTTGTTTAGAGAGGTGAGGGGGTGAGAGGGGTAAAAAACAATTATTAAATGTCAAGAGGTGGCGCAAAGGGATCAGGACTTAGCGTCAGTGTTCATAGTGTCGTCAAAGTATTTTTTTTGTAATATAAATCGTGACGCTATGCCCGATGACGATATGAGTCATGAGTCGTTATATTTGTTAAAAACGTTATATTTGTTATAACCAAAAAACCGCAAGGAAAATTTCGGAAAGAAGAATGGTATCCAACCGAATTAAAAAAAAACGGAAAGATATATATATATATATATATATATATCCGTTTTTTTTTAATTTCTTTCTTTACTGTGTCTAAAACTTGCCGCAGGCAGGATAGTATTGGGCAATGGGCATTGCGTCTCCTATTCCAGTAATATCTGATGAGGAATGACGACCTTACGCAGCCGACCATTCGGAGGCAGGATAGTAATTGGGCAATGCACATTGCGTATGCTATCCCAGAAATATTTTGATGAGGAGTAATGCCCTCACGAAAACTCGCCATCACTGATGAGGTGCCTGTGGACGACATTATGGTTTATGGGAAGGTGGTCGTGCGTTATTTACTTGCACTTATGTATACCAACTGGAGGCAGAATTATAATGTGTCCAAAAACTAGTCGGATTTTTTTTATAAATCCAAAAATATTTATCTATTATTCCTCATCAATTTCGTCCCCTTCAAAAGTTTGACCGGACGGAAGGAATTCATAATACACTAATAATACACACCGAAAACAGTCAACATCACCTTGATTTTTGAACGACTTCGACGCCGTCTTTTCGGTTTTGCCTAACCTCTGGCACGATATTCACTCGATTGGTCGGTTGTTTCAGAGTTAGGCGTAGATCCAAGTCTCATCTCCCGTAATAATTATAATGTATAAATATACATCAACACGACGCTGTTTTTTTTCAAGAAAATTCATCATTTTTGGTACCAATCTGGACTTGACACTTTTAAGGCCCAAAACATTAATTAAATTGATCCTTTTGATACGCCAATTTCATCAGCAATGTATCTTATAGTTATCGACGGTGTGCAAGCACTAATTCATTTACTTTTCGGATGTGAGCATCGTCAGTTAAGGTCGATGGCCGCTATTCGTTTTTGTGTATGGCTTATTTCATTTTCGAAAGTACAAGAAGCCCGAATGCCTTATTGCACTCGCCAACTAGAGCTAGAGCTAGAGCTAGAGCTAGCTTTCGTTTATTTGACCAGTGTGTTGTGATCTAGATGCTCGTCTAGAACGATTATGCTCGGCCAATGTTCGTGAGAGTTTTTTTTTTGGATTTTCGTTTATATGGAAAGAATATCGCTCGTTCAAAGAGCGCTAATTGCATTGGAACAGAGACGCTGAACGTAAACACTGCTGTTTCGGCATACGAGGAAATGTTTCAGTATTTTGGTGTTGGGATGTCAGCTGCAACGGGCTTAGGACAGATCCCTGAGAAACCCGGCTGGTATCGGAGAGTTTTTGAGGTCGCACCTGGTATAGAAATACAAAAGGATCAGTTTGATAGAAACGAGTACACAATTCTGGCTAAGTAAAGAATTCGCGTTAAAAAGTTTGTGGACAAGGACAAACAGAGTCTATAAAAATCAGTACTGTAGATTTTCTCTGAGATTTTGCAGTTTTTATTTAGTTTGTGAGTCTAAGTACTTGTTGGCTGGTTGAGTGTTGTCTTCGAAATCCAAATTGTTGTGATGGTAGCATTGCGGTCGATTCGACGTGTGAGTTAATATGGGATTGGATTAAAAAAACATATTTCAAAAAGTTTACCAAGCACGTTAAGGAGGCTTATAGGGCGATAACTAGATGGTTCATATCGAGTTTTAACGGGTTTGTTATCGGTACAACTTTAACATGCTTTCAACAAATCGGGAAACAATAGAGCAGAAAGTAGAGAGGCGTCTGTGTTTCGGTCCTGCATGCATCTCAGTTGGGTGACGCTTCTTTCAACGGAGCTCCATAGTTGATCTAACGTCCATAAAGCCATGCTGATTTATCAAGGTTGATCTTTTAAGTCGACCAGTCATTATATCGCTGAATAAAAACTTAAAATGATTATCTATAGTAGGCAAAATAGCTAACCCTCTGTAGTGGGAAATATCACTTCAGGATACACATTTGAATATGGGTGTGATATAGAAGAGGACCAGCCACAGCGTCAGCGCATCAAACCGTTCAAATTAAAACTTAAAAAGAATAAGTGCGTAACTTAAAGAAATCATGAATTGTTTTTTTTTTTAATATTTAAAAGAATGGTCGTTTAGCCGAATGAGCCGTTTCGCCGAATGGTCATTTAGCCGAATAGGACGATTAGCCGAATGGTCGTTTAGCCGAATGAGCTATTGGCATGTGCATTACGGTTTCCGTGGCGCCAGGTTTTGAACATATATTCCTTTTATTTGAGCTAAAAAAATAAGTTTTTTTTTGTTTGCTGTAAAATATAAAAATAAGAGGAAACTATAAAAAAAAAACAAATGATATTCGCATTACTTTAGAAGTTATATTACCTTTTATACTAAGGCTTACCCTAACTTCTAAACTAAGACAAAAATGTGTTTATAGTTATGCCTAATTTCTAAAGTAAAGCAAATATAACATAAAATAATCTTATTTTGTTGATTTTATAACATCAAAATATTCACTGTCTTTCATGAAATAAAAACAACCCTTGAAATTGGGGGATTGTGGGTCGTGAAATAGTACCCTGTGCCCAACAACTTTTGAATCACGTTTAGGGAAAACAACCCTTGAGAATGGCAGATAGTGGATAGTGGAAAAGTTCCCTATGGCCAACACCTTATGAATCAAACAAAAAAGTTTCGTACAAACTTTGTTCACAAATAAATAAAAAATGGAAAAAAAGAAGCAAAATAGACAAAAAAATGTACTTTTTAAAAATTTATTATTATAAAATATGTTTTTGCACATGCATTTAACATTTATATATACTACTCTAACAGCTATCTATGATCATGTGATTAAATTAAAATGTATGCTATTCCCAAAAACATTTATGAATGAAATATGGTATATTACGATAAAATAATTCATTCAATTTCTTTCTTCATTACAAATATTTTAGGATCATGTAGTATTTTGTGTTTTCCCAAAACCATCTTGACAACAATGTAATCGGACACAAGCTTACTTGGCAAGAATGAAATAGGACAATCTATTTAAAAAAAAAATCCATTGACTTATTGCTTAAAAGATTCTTACATTCTGTCATGCATACTTTTAACTAAATTCCTACAAATATCTGCATCAAAGTTATCCAAAACTAATGTGATCTTCCTCTTCAATCCTTTGACTTATGAACCTGATAGTAATTTCGAAGCATTTTCTGAAAGATACCTTAGATTCGACCTCAAGGCTGCTAGAAGGACTTTCCATAACAAGAATAAACTAGCTAGGCATTGGTGGTTTTAGCAGAATGAGCTGGGCATCGTCTTGCTACAATACGTGCTGGGCCATGTACAACTTTTCAACTAAACACACATTTCCCAAGCTATTTGCACTCATGCAACCTCACACCATAACGCTGGCAGGAAACTTTACAGTCCGTTTAAGGCAATTTTTATAAAAATTCTTCGCCGAGTTCGGTATGTCCGAAAAACACACCTCAAACTACTATTCATGACTCCAAATTATGGACTGCCATTGTCTGAAAACCAGTTGAAGCGGTCTTGAACTTCCTGTTAGAAATGGTTTCTTCATTGTCTGTTTTTGATAATTACATACAATTCGTTGAAGAATGCTATTTAAAAAAAATTTAAGCTTATGGACGTGTTCACGACAAGTCTCCCAGGATACGTCCAGATTGGATTCCTCGTTACAGATTCTTGATAATTTACGGAAGTTTTACTACCAGATTTTGGCTTCGGATCAAGAATTCTGTTTTGAATAAACTTTAAAAGTGTATTTCGGAGACTTTTGTTTTGGGCAATACCAAATTCTTTTCAATCGTATGCCCTGAAGTTTCGTTTTCGAATTGCTGTATTATTGGCTCTCCTAGGTAAACAAATGTAGTCTGCCCACGATCCATTTTGAAAGGATAGTGAAGTACAATGTTTGTATACGTCTACAAGAAACATGTCATGTCCTACCAATATTTGTGTAGACCTTAAATCAAAGCTCCTGGTGAGCATTATTTACTTATCCGATTACCGATTATTGTCAAAATGGTTTTGAGAAAACGCAAAATGGTGGTCTTCAAGTAAATGAACGAAACATTTCATGCGGCAAAATTCGCTAGACGACCATTTCGGCCTAACGGCTCATTTGGCTAAATGGTCCATTCGGCTAAACGTCATTGGCCCAAACGACTTATTCGGCCAAATGGCTCATTCTCCCAAACGGCATTCGGCTAAACGACGGAGTATTGTTCCTACATGCAGTGAAACATGGAGGTGAAAATGTTATAGTTTGGGGTGTTTGTTTGTTGTTTTTATACAAATAACGGACAAACTCACTGCTCTAGGATATCATAACATTGTGTATGAGCCTTCTGGATTCAATGTTAATGGTTCTGGATTTGTGTTCCAGCAGGATAGCGATCCGAAACACTCAGCTAAAAGTACGAAGGCACTTTTGGTAAAAAAAACAAAACCGAAAGGGTAGCTATGGATTGGCCACATTTCAATCAACCGATTGGAACTCCTTTCGAGCTACTGTGGGAAGAATGCTACCGAAATGTACGTGAAGATCCACCAACGTCCAAATTAGACTGTTTTCAAAGATTGGAATATTACTGAATAAACATTTACAAAGGGAAGACTGTAAAATGAATACAAAGAATGCCTGTTGAAGGGTCAGCGCAAGCAAACCAATAAGAATCACCAAATGAAAAAAAAATTATGTCTGGTTATAATACACTGAATGCTTTTCTTTTTGTCGTGACTTCTTAGAACACGATTCAAAATGACTATCCGACCAGTGTACAGGCCGACAATTGTCAAAAAGAGGACAAAGCGATTCATTCGCCACCAGTCCGACCGATATGCCAAGCTCGCTCAAAACTAGAGGAAGCCAAAAGGTATTGATAACAGAGTCCGTCGTCGTTTTTAAGGGTCAGTACTTGATGCCAAACATTGGTTACGGATCAAACAAGCGTACCGTACCCGTCATATGTTATCAACTGGTTTCAAGAAGTTCTTGGTCCACAACGTCAAGGAACTGGAAGTACTGCTCATGCAGAACCGTGTATACTATGGTGAAATCGCACACAGCGTCTCATCAAAGAAGAGAAAAGAAATCGTCGAACGTGCAAAGCAGTCGTCTGACAAACCCCAACGGCACACTTCGTTCTCAAGAAAACGAATAGTTTTAAAGTTTTTGATTTTGAATACTATCGTACAAACAAAAATAAAAGCGTAATACGGCCTGAACACGTCAGAGATTTATTTTAGAGTAAAAAAATAAAACGGTAAACAAAAACAAAGTAAGACATTATAACAGTATTAATTCTTATTCACAATAGTTACGCTTATATCAACACCCCAACTTGGTAGGATAAATTAATCCATATTAACAAATTTTACCGTTGGCACAAACTAATCCGAAACCATTGGAACGGAATATCATCTTTGGTTTGCTGACCCTTTTGGTCAAATATTCGGCGATGCGCCATTGCGTCATATTCCGCTTCGGTGCTCGATGCAGTCACAGATGTTTGTCTTTTACACGAACAAAATATGGCATCCCCGGCCAATTTGAATACGTAGCCAGAGTATGAACGACATTCGTCTCGCCTATTAGCCCAATCTGGGTCAACGTTACCGTTAACCGTCGATATGCGATTCGATAGTTGCACCGTACTCTTCAAGTATCTCATTATTCTATTTACTCTGGTCCAATGCGATGCGTTGTATTTGTCACATTAAACACTGCGAAGGCTAGATCTAGATCTAGGTCTTGTTCCCTGTGCCAGTTAAAGCCTCACGATGTGGAGCGTCAACCGTAGGTCCGTCCGATACCGAAGACATTTTCTGCGAAACATTGCAAGGTCAAGATACTGGTTTATAATTCGCCATTCCATAACGCTTGACGACCTCTTTGGCGTAATGCTCCTGGTTGATACTAATGACGTCCTTTTAATATTCAATCGTCATTCCAACACATGTTCCAGCTCTTCCCAAATCTTTAATATGGAGAGTTTTCGACAGCTTTATTTCAGTTTATCTCGAACAGTGGCGTTTTTACCCGAAACACCAAAAAATCGTTGACATAAATAGCGACAATAAGACTGCTGTCGCCATTGAGACGTATAAATGTTCTCATCCAATGTGCTCTGCAAGTACGCATTCGATCTATTTGCATTCCACGTTGGGCAGGCCAGAGTTATGAACCAACGAATTGATCCATATCGAACGACAGGAGAGTAGGTTTCATTGTAGTCGATACCAAAATGTTGTGAGCATCCTTTTGCATCCAGGCGAGCTTTCTGACGAACAACGGTTCCGTCTTGAGAACTGTCTTAATATATTTTCTTTCATGTGGTAAATCCACCAATGTCCAGGTGCCATTGACTTCGAATGATTGAATTGAACCCCATCGTGGGAATTTATTGCTTCATCACGACTCAAAGGATCAGCCTCAGTGCAATCACTTGCGAAGTATAATATAAAGTCGTCTCTGACATCTTGTCAAACGACGTAACTCGACAGTCATCGAGGGCTGAAAATCTGGATCGTTGATTGCATCCTCGTAGTCATTTACCTCAAAATCTCCAGATGAGGTATTCATGGTCTTCATCGTTTTGACTAACATCTGTCGTATTAACAACTTAAACTGTAGATCCTTCATCATCACTATCAACAATAAATGTTTAACCTATTTGTGCAGCTCTCGGTGTCAAGAATGTTGCATCTCGACTGATGTTCTTATTGCTCGATATATCCGATATACCATTTGAGTATCGGAGAATACCCAACAAACTTCATTTTAATCGCCTTCGCAATCCACTTGTTGCGTTTCTGTTTTGGCATTTGTACCATAGCTGGGGTTTTGAAGATTAATGTCGTCAAATCTGGTTTTATGGCAGACGATTTACAGAACGGTTGATCAAATATGCCGCATGGTGAGCTTCTTCAGCCCATATGTTCTTATTGAATTTTCCATCAGACATCATGCAGCGAGCCCGTTCCACCAGTTTACGATTTATCTTTTCGGTACATATTCTCTTCATGACTTGATTCACAAATTCCGTGCCGTTGTCGGACCGTAAGCGCTTGATTTTCTCCACCAAGCGATGGCTGCATTGGTCCGCAAACATCCTTATGAATCAATTCATGAATTACTTTTGTCTTGATTTCAACATTTGCCTTTTAGAATGCTTCTCTTGATTGCTTTCTCTCTGCACAGTTCACACAATTTTTGATCAAATCTTTCGAACCATTGAGACTGATCCACCAA
Organism: Bolitophila hybrida; assembly: GCA_027564075.1. Classification (NCBI taxonomy): domain Eukaryota; kingdom Metazoa; phylum Arthropoda; class Insecta; order Diptera; family Mycetophilidae; genus Bolitophila; species Bolitophila hybrida. The sequence continues at coordinate 11,522 of JANSTU010004377.1, forward strand.
AAAATGCCGGTTTGGTTTTGCCCGACGATAATGCCAAATTCATCAACGCTGATTTTGCATTGTAGGTATTCAATGCAACTATTTGGTCATGTATAATGACCTTTGCATCCGTACACCATTTGCACGCTTCCATGAGTTTTCCAATGAAATAACTTTCACCAAGACTTATGGTTGTTAAATCAACAATAGCTCCGAAAACGTTTTCTTTAGCCCATCCCATACTGCGAACAGAAGCTGTATCGTTAAAATGATAAGTCACTGTGTCTTGCAGTTGCAGTTTCTCCGCATATTTTTTTGTCTATAGATAATTTTTATAATATATTTTCATTTATGTCGTAGTTTTTTTTTTCAAAACAATTGTTGAGATTTTGAGACTATCGTACTTTAATAAGCTTTATTTTATATTAATTTATATTTTATGTATTATAGTTATAGTGACGAATGTTCCAATAATCGACATCGGACTAATGCGTTCACTGACAATTCGAACGATAATAAATTACCGGATAACGGTGGCACTAATCAATCTCATCAATATAAAAGTCAAGGTCCGGATCATCTCAATAACGTCCCGTATGATGATTTCGAAAGCGGTACTATTCCATATAAACTAATTTCATTGTGGTATCATAACGATTATGGAAATGATTCCAATACCACTGGAACTGTGGATCACAAGTTAGCCCTTGAAAAAGCCTGTCAGATGATTGCAGAGGATTTAAGTTTTAGTGCACATCAGAAAGAAAGTAAGTTTGATCAAAACTTTGCGATTAATACAATTCATCCATATTTTTATGCAGATGCAGAATCCATAACAAATATTCCGAATGTTGAATATAAACTTCCCTCGCAAAAAAACGAACATAATTATTCCAATAATTTAAATGCTGCAGCAGAATTGAGCTTGCCACTTTCTCAGTCTAATTTGTGTAATTCTAATGCTACAAACCAGAATTATAGTCTGAGAGTTCCAGAAGTGCCTGATAAAAATGTTAGACCAAATTCGACGGATAGAAACTTAAATTTTGAATATATGCCAAATGTTAATAATTCATTTCCCAGGTAAATAATAATAATGATATTATATATATTTTATAACCAATAATAATGTTCTTTTAAAGGTCTGCATCAAAATATTTTAATAATCCTAATCAATCAGCACAAGAAACTACCAATTTAGGAAAAACTTTAACTAACTTTAAATATTACAAAGGTTTAAATACCGACTCGTTTATGTCTCAAAATAAATGTGCAGAACCGGCGAATTCGACAACTCAGATGAATGCAACAGGTTTTTTCAGGTTTGCTTATTTTCCTAACATGTATAATTTATTGTTTATTTAAAAAAAAAATCTTAATTCCAGATCCGCTTCGGACATTAAAGAAATACCGTTATTGCCACCACACCAGTATTTAAAAAACAATTCAATTCAATTTCGTCAAATGTCTGAAAATTCGAATCCAAGACCACAAATTGGAAATACCATTTCCTCTGTACCTTGGAACAATGGCAATACAATTCCACCATCCCATGAATACCAAAGGTTTGGATGTTAATTTAGTTTTACAAACAAAATAATTATTTATAATTTAACTATAGATTGCCTATTGGACCTGGTGCACAACATTTCAGTGATCGAAAATATTCCCAAGACAATAGTTCGGTCCCAGCGGTGATGCCACTTTACAAGTTCTGTTTATATTACTTTTTAATGATTCAAATAAAAATAAATCTTTGCATATTGTAGATCACCACCAGAAGAAACTAAATTACCGATTACCATGAAGCGTGAGCCAGAATTGCCACAGTACACAAATGCTAATCTAAATCCAAAAAATAGGGGACGTGCTATCACGTGTAGTAAACAGTTTCAAAATACGCAGGTAAAATTTATTGCAACATGTAAATTACAAAATAATTACCTTTATGATTATCTAGACCAATGAAGTGGACATCTTCACGTTGCGTATTGGACCTCAATTGTAAGTAATTTTGAATTTACTTTGAAAATTAATGTTTATCATAATTTATTTTTAAAGTAACATGAAGACTGATACATCGAAGATCATTGATAAATACGTAAGCAGTTGCAATATCCTGTCCGACTTCGCAAAGTGTCTATACAACGCAATATTGTCAACGAAATTAGTACCAATGGCCAATCCAGCGGTTCCTGACTATCGAATTATTCAAAATCAAAATTATTCATTGTTGACGTATGCATACCATTTGCAAAACGCGGCAGAGACTCAGTTCAAAATAGTGAGTGCTTTTTTTCATGCACAAGACTGATTATATTAATAATTATATTGTAGGCGTCCCAATGGCTTTTTAAGTTGAATATGAATAGTGCGAAGCGCCAATTTAATGAACAAATGGCAGTCAACGTCACCATGTCTACATTTGAACGTGCTATTCAAGAGCTACGTTCCACTTTTCGTATGAGTGTGTTTTTGGTAGACATACACAAAATTCAGACGAAAACAGGTTGGTTTTTTTAAGAGTTTCTTTTATATATATATATTTTTTATTATGTTTTATGGCCTTTCAACAATTTAAGTTATTAAGGGCGGGGTAATTTTTTTTTTTAAATTATTTATTGCCAATTTAATTTTTAATATATACAATGAATGGTAGCTAAATCTAACATTTTTTAAAAATCATTTAAATTTAAAGCATTAATTGCCTTATTCGTATGAGATATGCGGGGGTTGTGAATATAATTGTTAATTTACATACACATTATAAGTGATTGGACTTGGCTAGCCATGTATTATGTTATAATATTCTTTATATAATGAAAATTATGTTTTGATTATATAATATTAGGATTAGGCGAATATTCCATAAATCCTCAGTGGATTAAATAAAAGAAACGGCTTTACTTTATGACTCTAGCGCCGACATATAATTATTTATTTTTTATATAATTCTATTTTGTCGTGACGCAAGCAAATTTAGATTTATCAAATAGATTTGCCCTTCGCTCTCATCGTAGCTCCAAAGTCAGCTATCCATTATATATTAGATCCTGGAATCCCTATTCGGGACATGGGCACTATTTGGTGATTCTTTAATATAATATTTCGACAGAACAGGTTATTAGCCTATTGCTGCTTAGTTTGGAGCTAGGGCTTCTACCTCCAAACGCTTCCAAACAAGCGGTTTAAATCGCCGTGGTGCGTGCTGTTGACACAAACGTAGCGAATCATTTTGACGATTCGGATTCACCACTGGATGTATGGAAGTTGTTACATTCATCGTTCGCGGAGTCTGGGAATCGATCTTGAAGAATTGCAAGTCTATGGACAAATGCTCAGCACATGGAATCGGTGCACGGAAGCATCGGTGAAACTGGACGATAGTGTCGTGGCACTGCTCATGTTGGGCAAACTGGGGCATTCGTACCAGCCGTTCGTCATAGGACTCACGGCAAGCGGTACAAAGGTGTGTGTGGCGAACGTCAAATCATCGCGTTTGAACCTTGTGACGACAATGAGTCAGAACAGAACGACATTCTTTGAATGTAGTCAACTTTTTCGAGTGTTGCCAACCTGGACATTATGCGAGAAATTGTCCAAAACGCAGTGGCGAAGGATGATCGTCGAAAGTTGAGGGCTCGTACGCCGGAAAACCGACTCAAGCTTAATTTGCAACAGCATTAAGTGCAATGACCAAACCAACGGCCAGTGATGAATGGTACATCGACTCGGGAGCTTCACGACACCTTAGCCCCAGACGTGAGATATTAGCAGACTTTAAACTTTTCAAATGGTCCAGAAATTTCGATCGCAAGCAATGAGCGCTTCGAAATTGCGGGCAATGGAATGGCGCATGTAAACATTGATGGCGTCGATATGTAAATTCGAAATTCGTGCCTCAGCTAGGTGCGAATTTGCTTTCGGTCGTCGAAATAATTAAATCCGGCAATACCATCACTTTCAATTCGGATAGCAGCAGTGTGTTTGCCGAGGGCAAACAGTCACGCAAATCATTCTACAAATCAGACGCCGTGATAAACACTAAAGGCGGCCGAACCTTAAGAACATGGACATTTTCGGTAATCGGGTGATGGCTCACGTCCCAAAGAAACTCCGTCGAAAGTGGGACAAGAAGGCGAAAGAAATGATTTTCGTCGATTTCTCAACAGGATTTTCGATGTTTTGACCCGACAAATAATAAGATCGCGGCTCAAATGGATTCGATAGATTTGATGACGAATACGGCCGTGTTTGCAGACTCAAGATAGCGATGGATGGAATTAAACAAAGCGTGGGCGCCAGTTGAATAAGTATCTACCAAGAACATGAACTTGATCATCGCCATATATGTGGATGATTGGAAATCGTGGTATGTCCGACTGCATCGCACTTGTCATAAATATCATAAAAATCATAAATTTCTATAATTGTCATAAATTGTCATAAATTTCATAAATAATAATTTTGGTTTCAAAAAAGTAATATTTTCACAAAAAAGGTCACGGAAGAAGACATGCAAAATAAACCGATCACGTTCATCATTGATGAGACTTCAAACAAACCAAATTAAGAAACAATTTTATGGATAATGTTCGAAACCCTCAAAAAATATAAGCCATTATTGCGGATCCTTGTTTCTGGTGCATTGTATATGGCTGAAAATATGAAGGACCACTTTTTCGAATTCGGAAATAAAATGCAGTGGAATGATCAGTATTTAATACATATCAGTGTATGGACGGCCTAAATGTGAATCTGTCAAAAATTGTTTAGATATTGGTACGTTTAATTTGCATCCCGTGCACACGGCTTTTATCAAAGGTCTTAAAGCTATAATCGATTTGCCCAAGATCACTTTTTTTAAACAGTAGTCCTCGAAGACAAGTCTATAAAATACCTAGTTTGGAGACGGAACTTGAAGCGGTTTATATGAAACGACACAAAAGCAGTCGTCTTAAGTCTGTCTTAATTTCAAAAAATACTTCTTAAAATTTAGTCTATCCCAAAAAAAAAATGTCCGCGAAGTCAGCCAAACTGAGCGATATAAGTTTATTCGAGCTGTTTTATTGCGCAAATAGTCACCAATTTGCAATTTATTTTGCCGAAACTATGGAGCATTTGTTTATTCCACTTCAAACTATTCGAGCCCTCAGATACATAATTTATATCTAGCTGTCGGACAGTTTTTTTTGCTTCGTCTTAAAGACGAAAAAATATATGAAAAGAGATAATAGAGCTCGGAAAAAATTACATTGCTAAAAAAGCTGTATCATGGGAATGCAACCGACAGAAAACGGTCGCCGAATATATGGCAATGACAGCGGCAAACAAGGACATCTAGTGGTTGAAGCAAGTCAGTTTGGAGTAAACGATTTTATACGCATGTGTCGAACAGAAGGTTGTTCGGCTTAAATATGTCCAGACTGAATTAAATGTCGTGGACTGTTTGACAAAAGGAGTCGGAGCCAACAAATTGGAGTTCTGAGCTGCCGGCATGGGACTGTATGCCACAACCAGGAATAATCCCTGATTGGGGCAATTTAGGGTGTTGGAACTGGATGCAGCTTACAAATCAACAAACGAGCTTTATATTGTGTGGTTTATTACCTGAATAATTACCTGAATAATAGCGCATCTGCGACATGGTTGAATAATTTTGATGCATCGGGAGACTTCTTCGGACCATCATGATACAGGTGCTATTTTTGTCTATGATTTTGATGGTCATTTCCGTTGCTGTGTTGCGTTGTGTGAGATGACATCGCCAAGGATTAGGAAGTGTAAAAGTTATTGAATCTGGAAGGCTGATGCAATCCATATTATCATCGCTGTCGTAGTATTCTTCGAAATGTGATATTATTTGTTGTTGTTCTTTCGTTTTTTTGATCTTCTTGTGAGTTGGTTTGGGTTGTTCGGTTGTTTTGAGTATTTTCACATATTTTGTTTTGGTGGTGGGCATGGGTTCTGTAGGTGTTTTGTTATTTTCTTTAGTGTTTGTATTAGGTTTGGAGTATTTTCTTCTGTAGCCTCAAAGGTTGAGCTACTTTCAGTTTTTGGGTAAATACTGTTGAATTCTCGACTGGCTTCCACATATTGGAAGTAAAGTAAAGTATAATTTACACAGACCCCAAAATACCACGGCCGTTTTCGGCAACTCTTTACCATTAATAATTGCACATCATGTTTTTTTTAACCCTCTAATGACCCCTTTTATACGTACAAATACAAAAAATGACCTTTT
>JANSTU010004388.1:0-17743 GCA_027564075.1 Bolitophila hybrida
AGGATCTTGGTTTGCGGGCTTACAAAATCCAACTCGTGCAAGAATTGAAGCCGAACGACCATGAAGCGCGTCGCACGATCGGTGAATGGGCCCAAAACGAGATGGCCACCGATCCCGATTTTCACAAGACAATTTTGATGAATAATATAATATAATTTTATATGTGAAAATAATTCGAAAATAGCTAGAATTTAGAATCAACAACTCATAGTACCATTCGATTCTGCCGATAGTCTCATTATGAAAGTCAAACGGGATTTGGGGTTTGTGCAGACCATTTCAATCCAATGGAAGTGCGAAACTCTCCTGAGACTTTTGTAATACAAAACGAATGACTTGATATTTTTCGACCGTCTCATTTAAAAGTGATTGAAAGTAGTTTTCAAGGTGATTCACCGGAATAGCTTTCAGAGTTTGCGTCGTTTCCGTTATTCTGGCTGATAAACTATTTAGAACATCAAGAACATTGTCTGGCCACGTGGAACGAATTCTTGGTGGAAATTGCATTTCGATCTGCAATGAATTCACGAACTTTTTTGATTGCTTCAGGTGTTTGAGTGGTGCGCAATGGTTCGGGATGTTCGTCGTATTCAATAGATTCCCGTCCGTCTTGAAATCGTTCGTGCCACAGGAAAAAAGGCTGCACTTGAACAACAATCACTCCCATAAACTTGTTTCATATTTTCGAAAGTTTGCGCGACAGATGTGCCAAGTTTGGCATTGTATTTAATTACAGCTCGGCGAGATTATTTGTGTATTACGAGAACAGTTTGACTTTGACATTATGCAATATTTTTTTTAATCTTTAACCTATGGATGGTAGAGAAAGGCTATAGACCATTCTTTTCTTTATGGTTCGATTCTTAGGAGAGTTTGATCACACTGTGCATAGTTCCGGAATGTCTGTAGTGACGTTTGGTGGTAAATCCACGAGCCAAGTTTCTGAGATGGCCTAATTTCGATAAGTTTCGTTTTGAAGGAATGCTAATATTTGTCGCTATACCTCTTCTTCGTCCGGCTACTGGCCATACAATATGAAATTTGTTGAATTTTATATTTTTTTACATACTTCAAAGATAAATTTATTTGATTCTATATATATATATGAACATATTTCACGGTTATTTACGGTATTGGTCAATAGAAATGTGGCCAATCGTAGTACAATCGATCATGTAGAAATACATTTTTGGAGACTACAAAATCTTAAAGCTAATCGATAACTGTGTTATACTACATTTTTTTGCATATATCAATTAATTAATAACAATTAAAAAGGTATCCCTATAGCCTAAATAGGACTTTTTTTTGTTTGGGTTTAAAAGTTGATTATGCACATTTTTTAAAAACAAATTATTTAAAAAATAATCTTAGAAAAACATGTAATTCTCATTAAAATATAAATATTTTATCAACAATATTTTAAAATACGTGTTTATTAAACATGAAACATACGCACATAAACATACTATCAAGATTTAATTAATATTTACTCGACACTATATACGAAACCCAGCGAAACCCAGTTTTGCATGCAAACTCATATAAAACCATAAAATACATAAATGTTACTATATACATATGTAGGTTCCCCATCGTACAGGCACACAATCTCCCCGGCTCCTCAAAATGATAAAATCTGTTTTTTTTTATTATTATATTGTTAATATATGATTTGCCGTGCACACACGTTCCTTAATTATAAAGATAACGAGCGTGCGACAGGTAAACACGTTCGCTTGTGATACAGGTTCAGTGCAAAACAAATTTGTATAAACAATATTTAAACGTCACAGTACATTAAAAAGTGACTTAAACTTGATCGCGAATCACGAAGCACGGCGCTAAGTCACTGCGATCAATCCGTCCGACTTATGTGTGCGCTTATTGCGCCTTCGAAACTCACCGAAAATCAGAGCCACCAATGTTACGATGGCATGTTTCATGTTGGCCGGTGTGCGATAAGTTGTGCTCGCCAAAATCCGTGTTGTAATCCAAGCTCCTCGGGTCGCAGTGCTCCGTAATCCATTAAGCCTTTCGCGGTGTCTTGATTTTGGCACACAAATAAGAGATTAATTTCTTATATAGTATTTTTTGTCGAATCTTGTTTTGCACTTTTATTTAAAAAAATACAAGAAATATTCCTTAGGTAAATATGAATCAAATCACATAAATTCAAGCACTAAAACCACTAAATAATGATAATATAAAATAAAACTATCCGACGAAGACCTTAACCACCGCACTGTTTGCTCAAGCTATTATGGCCTCTTCAGAAGCTGGACAAATAATAACGACATCGCGCACGTACAAAAATATTCAAATATTTAAAGAGCGCCACGCGAGCATCAAAAGATCGCGCGTCTGTTACAAATAGGAAGTAAATAATATATACGCAACCGCCAAATGAGAAAAGGCACGCAAGGTACAACCGCCCGATCTCATTGACGAAAATCAACTGAATAGTGAATACTGAATAACAGAATCAAGAATCTGTAAATGATATGTGCATTTTGTGTTCGCTCTCTTCTCTCTCTCTTTGTGTACGCGAAGCGATAACGCAAACGCTCTACACGTTATCTCGAAAGAGAGCAAGCTTTTATGTGATAGTTGAAAAAGTAATTATTTCTTATCACTCTCTCTCTCAGGCGGTTCTCAATTCGCTGGGTAATTACTTCTTATCACTCCCACTCTCAGGCGGTTCTCCCTTTGCAGATCATTTTACATTGCGCAAGGAAATAATAAATATATTAGGAAACATGTTTGAGTCAAAATCAGTAATTTATATATAAACAGTGCCACATGTATAAACGAGTTAAGATGCAGCGAGTTTGGATTTTAATTAACTGGAACTAGCGCAGTTTATCAGAAGTGATCGAAAAAGATGATTTGCCTTAGATTCTAATGCTTCCGCTCAAATGACCAGTCGTAATTTGGTTCACTAAATAAATGAAATGAAAGTTCACTATACGAGTCATGGCTATTGATCTCGTCTGATTATATCAAAACTAAACTGAAGAGGTGGACGCACATCTCTTTATAAAAGTAATGGTCAAACAACGCTAGCTCTAAGAAAAACATTTCCCAACAATAGAAATGAGCGATAGAACAATGGCATTCGGCGGAACCAAATGAACTTTTCCTGTTTTATCGCTAAGTACCTATGATTCACCTGACTCGTATATACATCATGGTGATTCCGCAAGTATGACCAGTCGTAATTTGGTCAGCTTATCGTCAAAATTAGATCGCAAACGTGTTTTTTCAACGTCCAAGACATGCTGGTCGTAACCGAAATATGAAGAAGACGAAATACAACCGTGCGAAATAAGCATTATGGGCAAGCAATTACCCAGTACCCACTTTCAGGGTTATCTCACGTGAGTGTGTGATCGAAGTGAACGATTTTTGCTTTCTCACAATGTGGGTAAAAATGCTCAAATATTTTTTTACTTTTGCTTTATATTGAAATATTTTATTTTTAATTATTTCATAGGATTTGAAGCCTTTTCAATTTCTTTTCACAATACACTCACTGTAAGCTGAAACCCAGAAAGTGGGTACTGGATAAACGAAAGTTTCGTATAGCGGATTTGGATAAAATTTGGTTTAAATTATAGAGGGCGCTGATAGGGCACGAATCTGGGTAGCGATTTAGGCAGATTATTTCGATCAAACTATTGATATAACAGTTCTCTATCTAAGAGTTTCAATGTGTTATCATAAGTTCTCATGCGTCAAACGCCTTGCGTAATAAACACTAACATCTATCGCAACTGGTCGGCACCATATAAACATTACATTTACATTACAAACATTTTTATTTTCAATTTAAAGACATTTTATGTAATAAATTAAATATTTAACACAAAATATCAGATGTGATTTGACGTTTTTATAACGCATCGATATGACGATATGTAACGCATGGCTATATCAACATAGGTTAAAATAATCTGCCTAAATCGCTATCCTGGAAACAAAATCTGTCGGTCACGTCGGGGGGCGAGTTAGAGCCCTTTGATTTTACGTGTTTTACAATAAGTGTACATAGTCCATCTGGGTAGCGATTCTGTGCATGGGACAACTCAAATCAAGCGTGTATATCGTGCGTAATTTTTAACGCATATCGACACTATAAGTTTTTTTGTCAAATGTTTTGAAAAATATATTTCAATGTCCATAACATATACAATAATAATAATATAATACATACTAAATACATTCACTACGCTGAATAATAATAATTATTATTATATTTAAATTCATGTTATTATTATTATTTATTTATATTTACGACAAATATAAATACAACTAAACAAGTAAACAAAATTAAAACAGCAATAATTGTGCAAGTAGTACCTCCCGATGTTGTGACAGCAAATAGTTGCTTCATAACACACAGCAACGCACGTACAAAACATTTGGAGTGCGTTCCAAAATAGTTGCTTGATTTCAGTAGATAGCGTGTGAAAAATGTGCACAGAATCGCTACCCTGATTTAATTTTCACAAAAAATCTCGAGTTTTTGTACAACGTTTTCAATAAAAGATAAGATTTTAGTTAGGGTTCAAAGGTTAATATATTTTTATATAATACATTTGTTGTATATAGAAAAAAATGCATTTTGCATAGACATCTACGATTAAAAACCCATTAACCCATTCGTTAAATCACTGTATAACACTTAAACAGCGCTGAGCACCCCTTCGGCCAAGATTTTGCTGGTTGTTCTGTACGTGTTTGCCTTTTTCTATAAAAATGATCTAAAAACCTAATTTTACCACTCTTCCAAAACTTTGAGAATGACGTAAAAAATTGATTTTAATTTTTCTTGTCTTTTTTCACAAAGCTTGGACACAACTTTTTGTAATTCTTATTTATTACAATTTTTTGTTTAAAATTGTATTAAACAAAATAAAATGAAAAACTTTAATGTATTTCATTGTATTGTTTAAATGCTGAAACTAATAAAAATATGGATACTGCTATTTAGCAGCAATTCGATAGTATAAATCCGTGTGAAACTGTGAAGTGAAAAGTCAATCCAAATTTGACTCTATTTCACAAGCGTGAAATCTTTCTTTTATTTCACTGAAAGGTATAAACAAACATATTCATAACGGTTTAATATAAAAACATTTTGACAATTAGCAGTAAAATTTTATGTTAATGCAAATATCCGCAGATAAAATGTTTGTTTTAAGAAAATTTATTAGTTAAATTAATTCTTCACTTGTTTTTCAATTATTTCCACATTTTATGTAAGTTTATATAAATTTTCAATTTTATGAATTTTATAATGGTCAATGAGAAAATAAAAAAAATATAGAAAAATATGAAATATTTTAATGTTTAGTATTTTATTTTTTAATGAGAAAAGATTCTTCAATTGTTGTCATTTGATCATTTTTTTCAATAATTAAATTAAATCAATTAAATAAATTTCAAATATTTGAAAAATGTTTGCGTTTTTTAAAATGTTAATAAATAAATATAATATAATCAAAAATAACTGTAAATGTCCCTCTGTGAAGCGTTATATATATATTTTACAGTACTACTACGACAAAGGCAAAAATGCTTCTCAAGCCGGCAATCAAATTTGTGCAGTTTATGGACCGATACAGTTTCCATTTCCACCGCACAACGATGGTTTCAACGTTTTCGTTCTGGTGTAGAGGTGGTCGAAGATGCTCCGCGGTCCTGATGGCCTGTCGTCGCAAATTGCGACAAAATCGCTGAATTGGTCGTGAGAGACCAGTATAGTAGCAGTCGTAGCATCGGCCAAGAGCTGAGTATGAGTCATCAAACCGTTAAAAAACATTTGAAGAAGCATGAATTCACAAGAACTCGATGTATGGGTGCCACACGAATTGATGCAGAAAAACATCTTGCATCGCTGCTGAATCGCAACAAAATCGACCCGTTTCTGTAGCGGATGGTGACTGGCGATGAAAAGTGGGTCACTTACGACAACGTGAAGCGCAAGCACGGTGAAGCGACCCAGACGGTTGCCAAGCCCAGATTGACGGCCAGGAAGGTTTTTTGTGTGTTTGGTGGGATTGGCAGGAAATCATCCACTATGGCCAAACGCTCAATTCGGACCTGTACTGCCAACAACTGGACCGCTTGAAGGCTGCACTCATGTAGACTAGGTCATCTTTGATCATCGGAGGCCGAATTGACTTCCATCAGGACAACGCCAGGCCACACACATATTTGGTGACGCGCCAGATTTTAGGAGGTTCTTTAGCATCCACCGTATAGTCTGGACCTCGCACCAAGTGATTACCACCTATTTCTGTCAATGGCGAACGAGCTTGGTAGTCGGAAGTTGGCCAAAAAGAGGCCTGAGAAAATAGTCTCTCCGAGTTTTTTGCCAATAGGGAAGCGAGCTTCTATAAGAGGGGCATTATCGTTGGGAACTAGTCATTTAACATAATGGTGCATATTTGACTTAAATCGGATGATTGTAACCAATTTTATGAATAATTGAAAATTGAATAAAAATTCCGCAAGACTTTTTTATCACCTTTTTTCACTTTTTTTACTTTACAGCCTAGTATTAAAAGTTCACATGGAAAAAATTTAGATAGTGAAATGCCGAGTGAAAAATGTTTGCCTCCCTTTAATTACAATTTTAAAATATGTAGGTACAAATTTGACCCCTTCCCCTTAATGCAGTTTTGGACTCGGAGGACACCCGAGTCGTAGTGTTTAAAGCTGGGCGCTATATTGTATTTTTGCTTATGAACAATTAATTTGTGTCGAATGTAAATATTTATGTTTGAAAATAAACTTGTTTTGTTTATTTGTGTGAAAGATAATGGCCCTTATTTACCTTATTGTTAATTTATGAACGGCTTCTAATTAAAAAATATATTTTTTAAAAAAATGTCCTAGCGTTACTAATCACAATTTTTCTGTTTAGAAAGTGGGTAAAGATTATTTTCCAAGACGCTGTGATGTCATTTGAATGATGTTTGCTCTAATCTCAGCTCAAGCGCAAGTTTTCCTTTACTGTATTTTATGGTTAATGTGGCCTACAACAATCTGTTGGTTTTAGTCTACTTTTACTTACCTACTTCCGTCAACGACTGAGCTTATACTTCGGTCGTTTAATGTTCTCCGTTGATAGATCCGTCGCATCTCGTGCAGAGATATTTATTGGCAATATACTTGCTATGACGTATGCTGCTTCCACGGATATTGTTCTGAATCTACTTTTAGTCCTTGGAGCTGTGACGCCTTTTTGCTACAGTATTCTGTTGTCGTTCATTACTCCCAGGTATTTCCTGAGTCGTTTATTGTCTGGTCTCTGACTCGAATGTTTATCCGCTCTATTTTCTTTCGACTCGACACTAGTACCGCCTCCTTATTTTAGCAATTGCTTCATTTGTTACAGCGTCTACTTCGTGTATGTGTTTTGCAACACCAGCCACAGCTATTTCGTCCTCACATTCACTGCATTTGGTCCATTTAGACGAAGGACTCCGTCATACATAATATTCCACAGTAGAGGCAGGGGCCTTGTGGTACCCCCGCTGTAAAGTCATAACATTTGACCCCATCGTCGCTATCGTATCTGAGCTTTCTATTATCGAAGTAGCTTGCCAATATCGTCGTCACGTAATACGGTGCACCCTTTCTGTAGCGCCTTTCCTATGGAAATACAAATTAAAGGCATTCCTGACATCCAGGGTCACTGTAACGCAGTATTTCTTAGTGCTGAATAGCCGCCTTTCACCTTCGATTGCTTTTTTTTAATTGTTGCTCAGAAAGGGCAATTTGTATCTTCCATCGGTCTGTAAATACTAATTCATCCAGGCTCTTTTGCATCGTTCTGATGAACATGTCTGGTCTTTTTTGGATAGTGCTTTATTGAGCACACTGTCTGGTCCAGGCGCCTTGTTGTCTTTTATATTTCTACATGCTTCAAATAATTCGATTAATAACCAAAAAACAAAAAAAGGAAAATGATCAGGGAGAAAAACAGAACAATTTGTTGTTTTTTTTCAAACGCCCCATAAAGTGCATTGCCGACTTGTCGTCAGGTTATGCGAATGTCCACTTTTGTGCTGAGCTACTCCTATATGAAATAACACTTACAACACATATCCGATCGTTAGGAGTCTTAATGTCCCATGAATCTATTTTGTTATTTATATTCGAAAAGGTGAATTGATCAATTCGAAATCAGTAACTTTTTTTAGAAATAGGCTAGTAACAGCAACCTACTGATTTAAAGAGCTATAATTGAAAAAACGTCTGTCTGCCGGGAATAAAACAGTGAAAACCTGTCTAGAAATCTATATACTAAAATATTATAAAATTAATTAATACCAATTTATTAACAGTTTAACAACTCAATGTAAGTTCACATAAGAATATCTATTAACGTAAAAATAAAGGCTCATCAAAATACATCAGCACTTTCGAGCACTTTTGGCTTGTCTCCATTAAATCATGTAATAAGATATGTACAACATTATTAATCCTTATAATTCAAAGAAACAACTACAATAATATAATTTATGTATATTTAAAGTAAACTTAAACGTATAATTTAAAATACAAAATAAAAATGAAATTGTGCCTGATTGATTTGTTTTTATAATTTTATAAAATAGAACAAGTGAGCTTTCGAATAGATACTTTCGCCTACGTCCAAAGATTTGGTGACAAAGCTTTAGAATATAATTCAAGGGCTAGATTTAATAGAATATTTTAACCTGTTTGTGTGTGAAAAATCTCATTGAATAATGTAGGTAGAAGGGACCGCATGGGACCACAGTTATATCGCAAAGTTAAATGGACAGCCCGAATACAGAAACAATACAGTACATTGTCTTGTTCTCCCAACGTACTGTGCACGAACCGTCGGTTTCATTGTTCCAGAAGCAAGAACTTGCCGTATGCAGGCCAGCACCATTTTTCTGCATGATCATACAGGTGACTAAAGAAAATGGAAATTAAAGAAAGTTTCTTATTTATTAAATAATTATGATTCGACTTACCTATGTACTTGTAAGGTTTGGATAGCTTAGTCAGAACACTGAGGCAGGACTCAACAACTGCTCCTGTCCAGTTATTGACTTTGTCATGTTGGTATGCGTTTCCGCCAATCGTACTCTCGATGGCTTCCTTGATGATTTTGCTGACATCATCCACCACAAATTGGTTCTAAAAGAAAAACAATCCACATAAATATTGTATACAAGTTTGGTGGGTCCCTACTCTTTGCAGTTAACAATATGACGTCAGATAAACTGCAAATGATGTCACTAACTTGTCGTATTTAATATTTAATTTAATATTGATAAAGGTGTGATAATTACACAAAATAACTGTACAAAATAAAAACCCAAGTCTCAACGGTTTCAATGCCACGGTCCATCAAATAAGGCCAACGGCCTCGAGCTTCGGAACATACATTATTTTGTCTAACGTTTGGTTACATTTTATGTCGGTCTTACCTCGTCCCGTTGTTCTTCCATCATATTGACTAAGCTGCTGGTTTTATGTTCTATTCGGAATGTATTTGTCAGAAGAATCCGTTGTGTTTTTGTGGACAAATTCTGGGAATTCTTCACTGGTTTACTTTGATGAAATTAAAATCGCATAGACATTGTTTGACAGATGCGAACGTTGCGCTAAAAATTGTACGGCGTACGTTTTTGTGAAATATGTGTCGATAAGAAAGGTATGTGTGGAGTACGTTCGACAGTGAGAAATGTTTTTTTTAAATATGCATTATCAAAAAAATCATGACTCAGTTAATCATTTCATTTTTTGTTTTTTTTTTTTAATGAGTATTGGTAATGAAACATATTTGATAAATATGCTAGATCAGGCAAAAGATATGATAGATTTATGCTATATATGAGAAAACAGAGAGACCTTTTAAATTGGATTAGATATAAACAGATAGGTTTTATAGTGACGGATATAATACAAATAAGTGTGTTTAGTGTTCTTTCACATTTGTGTAAATGTGTGTGGTTTCATCAGTTCAAGCAAAATCATTTGCTTGGATATCTGTGCACGACATATAATTATTATTAATTATTCAAATTACTATAAAAACGATCTTATACATGAATACGGACTGGAGTAAGTTTTCAGTTCGATTCCTTTTAGAAGGAAGTGTTTCAGTGGGAATTAATCTGGAATAATGAAAAATGTAGGGTGGAGGCCATAAAAAAAACTGTTAATAAAAAAACAATTTAAGTTTATTATTGTAATTTTATTTGGATTTTCTAAAAAAAATTATTAAAATTACTTTATACAAAATTAAAATACTATTGCATTTTTATATAAAATATGTATACAACCAAAGTCGTAGCGGTCGAGCAGTGGTCTAGGTTTTTTTCTGTCAAACCAGGCGCCGTGAGCTCGAATCCATGTACAGATATGAATATTTTTCATCATACTTTTCATGTATTTGTGACTTTCACAGATTTGTCATTATCCATAGAAAGGATGTTTATGTTGTTAAGGGATGCCTAGTTCGATCGTAATTGCGACTATTAAAACCCGAAAATATCATGAAACCACTGTATAAAGCTTGAGAAAAAAGCTTTTAATGGGAGGTCCAGACAACTATGGTTGTGTGCCAATTTAGGCTAAAATCGAAAAAAATTGCATTTTAAGAAATACATGCAAATTTTATATTAAATTTTAGTTATGTGCATGTTCATGGCAGATTTACCGAACTTTTTTAAACATTTTGAGGACATTTATTGAAGATCGATTAGAAGACTGCTGACTGCAGAAACTAAATTTTTGTGCAATTCGTTTTTTTTGCAACAGTACAATTATTATTAATTAATTAATAATTAAAAATGTATTAATACACGAAATATTCCTCGGATTATTTTGTATCTTCATCGTCCGTCATCTGTGTCGTTGCTGATGAAACTGTCTGTGCCGATGTGAATGGCCGAGGCTGTGCTGATGCTGACGACGGGCCCCCGAAATGATCAGCACTCATCGCCAAGTTCTTCTTAAACATTAAACTTTAACTAGTATCTATAATTAATTAATACCAAAATATAATCATTCCTTTTATATATATATATATGTGTATGCAAACACAAAATACATATTATATACGCAAAATGCAAACAGACATTAACTACAACTGTATAACTCGTGAACGCACTCCAATGTTGTCATCTTTCAGATTTGTTTTGACATTCCGTTGTACAAATAAATAGTAAAATAAAGCAAATACAAATAGAAAATATTAAATATTTGAATTACAATTTGTTGATTAACAATATATTTTCCTTTACATATGGATTTAATAAATCATTAAATCCCGAACAAGGAGCAACTAGTTAATATTAAAATGTCAGCCCAAGAAACTCGTGCGCTTATAGTCCATCAAAATATTACAAAATTAATACAGTCTCTAACGGATTTTCAAGTAAATGGCATACATATTTTGTAATTATTATAAAATAAAAATATATTAAATACTCACTATTGTATCAGCTTGATGATGAGAACTTTGAGCTGTGCCAACAGTTTGCCATTTCAAAATTTCGACACCACAACTACCTATCCGTGAATAGTCATGAGATTCGACGTCGTCTTGGTGGCGTTTCGGAACGATTCAATATGTCCAACCTAGAAGCGTACGCACAAAGGTTTGAGCATTTATGCGAGACGTTTACGAAACACTCCTTGTGCACAGATCATTACGAGACCGATGTTCAGTGGTCGATACTTAGTTTCTTGCTGGAGGTTGCTCACAATCCTGTTGCTGGGGTACTGGCTAATGCAGAGAATATTCCTATGTACGATGTCCCGTGTAAGCTACCCAGTCCAAATACGGAACACAAGGAGTTGGTGGAGTTAATGCGAGAAGACCACTTTGCACCGCTCGATCATAATGAGGACTCTGATCTAAGTGTAATATTATATATTTACGCTTTCCAAAAAAAATGTATAGATTTTTTGTAATTTTGTTGTCTACTACAGGACTGGTCCGACGAATCAGAAAGCGAACAAGAAGTTCCAGAACAACAAACAAATGTATCAAATCAGAAATCGGATTCCATTGTGCGGATAATGCCTGGTCTAATAGGCATTAAACCCCCTCAAAAACCTGTCCATTTTACCATTTTTGATGGTTCTCAGATTGAACAGTGGATCAACGAAAACGTTCAACCCTGCTGGTGGCTCGATAAATCTTATTTCCATAAGACCACCAGTGATCATGACGAGGCTCGTTTCTGTATTATCTGGTAAGAATTTGTATGGTATTTTTTTTAGAACATTATGTAATCATAGTTCTTAAGGAACACACATGTGCGAGGTCCTGCATCCGATGTATTGCATTCAGATGGTATCGCCTTGACAACCACCTCTGAGTACTGTCTTATACGAGAAATATTGTGGATGTTTGCGGAACCTACTACTTGCAAATTCTTCAAAATAGAACACGACAAAATAACAATTAATGTGCCAAATGCTGCTTCAATCAATAGTATTAACTTGGTAATTTTTGCATTTTTTCTATTTTATATACATAAATATTATTATTTTTAAATTCTAGAATTGTCTGCAAAGCTTTCTCAAAGACTTTTGTCATTATATGACCATTATGCGAAAACTTCGACAATTTGTGCGAAGTTTAGATGAACCAACTCAATCGCAGCCACCGCATACTTACGAAAGTTATTCACAAGGTTTACTACAGTGCTTACGATCATTTGAAGATTTTCTAGGATCAAAAGAGTCTGAGGTGCAGACCCAATGTACGACAAACACAATTATAAAACTGCACCACGAAATGAGACCTCACTTTCAGCTCCTCGATCACCTTTTCCGAATACAAAATATGTCCGTTCTAGATTTTAATCTTAATCCAGGTTAGTTTAAACTAAGTAGACATTCTAAATACATACTTTTTTTAATTTCTAGCACATGTTTGCTCGGCTTACTTGCTAACGGGATTGTTGACCGAGGCTAGTGGTGGCAGTTTGCCAGCCTACACTAATCTGGCCGCCGGACTGTTTTTTGTATCGATCAAACCATTCTTGCGCATTATAGATACTTGGTGGTCAGAAGGTCGCCTGGATGATTGGCGCAGTGAGTTCCCAGTTAAAAGGTAATTATTATTAAGTATGTTTTGTAGGTTATGTAATTGGTAACATTTCACAGATCTACTCTGTCCGAACCTAATGACTTGGACGACTTTGAAATTAGAACTATTTCACCGGAAACAACCAGTGCGTCCGTTTTGGATGCTATCCAAAATAGCACACTTGCTAGGCTTTTGCGAACGCATTCACTGCAGGCCGGTTATACATTGAATCTACTCTATCGACTTGATAGGTTTAGTGAAATGAAGGCTAATGATGGTGATGAAAGTGAAATTCTCTTCGAGACATTTGTCGATAAGGTTTTGGATAAATTATTTACCTTTAAAACCGAGTCCCAGGATGAATCTTCAATTGATGTAGTTGAAAAATTAGAGCCATTATTTAGCCGGGAAAAAATTGAGAAATGCCGACAGGAACTTTTGTCAATTGACAATTCATTTTTGTTTATGGCTTTTGATGATACTCTCAAAGCACTAGAGCAGTGTTCTGATTCTTCTCAAACTTCTTCTGCAACAATAAAACCAAAACTTAATGCCTTCGATCTGCTTCAAAGGTAATTATAATAAATAAGGAAGAAAAAACATAAAATTCGGTAATTTTCTTGGTAGATTCAATAAGTTCACCGGTGGAATTTTGCCATTTGAGCAAGTCGTATTAAGAACGCTCTCTTCGCAACTAGGAACTCGTATGGCAGTTGCAAACAGATGCCTTATGAAAATGTATCATGAAGAGTATCAGGTTGTACAGCATCTGCATAATTTACGACGAGTATATCTAATGGAATGTGGAGACTTGATGTTTCATTTCTATTCGGCGTTCTTTAAGCAGGCAGAGCATGGTGAAAACTGGAACAATCCATATTTGTTGACGGTGCAGCTAAACGGTATTCTGTGCTCTCGTTATCCTGACATGAGCTCAATGTTTAGCGTTCAAATGTCAGCATCTTGTGTGGATAACTCAAACGTAAGTTCATACAAACAAGTATTTGCTGTATTTTTTATGACTAAATCATTTCTGGTTCAATTTTTGGAGCAAGTAACAAAATCGTCTGGCTGTTACTTTTTGTATGAGAAAATTGATGTCAAAAAGACATTTTTGTTGTTTTCAGGTGCTGGAAATGATTAAGGGCATTTCAATAAGCTATGTCGTACAAGACAGTCTGCGCGATATAATAACCGATAAATGTCTGAATCGGTATAATCAAGGTGTATATTATTTAGTTATTAATTTCGTTATAGTTATGTTTAATAATCTTCTCTGTTAGTTTTCCGATTCTTGCTGAAAATAAAATGGGGTCTCTGGACTCTTGAAAACCTCCGCTTTCCGGTCGCATACAAAAAGCGTGCACCGTATTTGCCAATAAACCTAATGGATTTGATTTTCAAGCGACTGGCACTCGTTCGCAATTGGATACTGTACTCTATGAACTGCGTGTACACTTACCTTATGACAGAAGTACTTCAGATAATGGGTCAACAGTTGGATGAGAAGATTGCAAAAACGACAAACCTCATTGAATTGATTGCCGTGCACTCGTCATTCGTACACACCATTTATGAGAATTGTTTTCAAACCTCTAGCGATGAACCTATTCGGACGTGTATTGATATGGTCAGTTTGTATTTTTCCTAATCAATAAGTACTTATATTTTTTATTTATTAGCTTCTGAATCTAATATTTGTTGTGCGAAACGAATGGATTTCAATTATGAATGTAAAAGACAGTCTAAACGATTGGAGCGATGATGATGACGGAGAACCGGAAGATGATGACAGTCAAATTGAGGAAATCGAACAGACATACATTCGGTGTCACTGCTCGCTGGGCGAGCATCTTATATCCGAGCTGTACTCGAATAACCGGACATACCGTACGTATTACTCAATTGATTTAAATTCAAATTTAATAACAATTTTTTTTAGTGTCCGGGATATCGGCTGCTTTTAACTGTAATCTTCCGTGCTGATGTTATAAAAATTGTGTTTTTTATTTTATTTAATTAAAAATTATATTGAGAATGTTTTTATAAATATATATTTTTTTAAAAGGATTAATAACTGCAAAACTTAAAAAAAAAACAATTTTAAGGGTTTTTTGGTATCTATTCGTATGACTTAAAATGAAAATGGCTCCAATTTCAACGCAGAAGTTGCTGACACGGATAACAGCATTTGGCAATTCTACTTTAGAGACAATGTTAGCCAATAGACTACATGTACAAAATGTTCTGAAAAATTAAAAAGTTCACTTCATTCACATTTAGTTAATTAATTAATTTAAGGTCAGCTCGTGTTGTTGTCAAATGATACGTCGCGAGGCGTCTTAGGCGAGAGCCAACACATTGTCGTAATTGCCAAATGTGGGAAGACGGCTCATCACATTGCCACCACCTGCTCGATGCACTGCACTGTTCCGAGCACCATTATTCTGAAAAATGCATCGGAGGAAAACCCGTTTCTTTCATCAACAAATGTTGCAACTGGGGTAAAAATCATTCACTTACTATGGGGACTGTTCAGGCCGCTCAAAATACCTGGAAATAAGAAACCGCTCAAACCACCGCCAAATTAAAAAAAAAAACGGTACAAATGGTTCCCAGCCCACTCCTCTACCACTTCCAGTCAGTTTTGCTTCTGCAGTTCAGGTGAACAACCAGCTGATAAATCAGGCAACGAATCTCGGCAAAGTCAAGAACAGATCCCATCCGGAGCTGAAATAATGTCCATTGTAATAGATATATTTAATACAACAAGTAGTTGCAAATCTCGAGCTGAAGTAATACAAGCCATATTTTCACTCACTCTCAAATATGTCTTTCCATAAATCCCTCCAGGTGCAAATATCATCCACAACAAACAACACGACCCTATTGAGTTACTAAACCGAATTAATGTAGACATTATAGTTACCTGTAAAACATTCCTATGCCCAACATCCGACTCAGCGTTATACTTCCCTGGCCTTAAAACGTATAGAAAATAGAAACGACAGAAACTGGCGAGGTGGAGCTGTCTCAATATCTGCACTAAAAGAAATGCCACATATAGCAACCCGAACAATCGAAAATATTAGCATTGTTATAGAAACTGTGCAACGCAGCATTAGGTGTATTTCCCAAAATAGACGCAATATTTCAAGCATGACTTATGCTTGTTAACCACAGGGACTAGTGCTACCATCCCGCTCATTCTAACCGACAGCTAACTGTACTTGATATCCTCCTGATCATCACAACACTCAACCTACATTATTCTTATCTCCAGTTGCCTGATACACATAAGTGCAACTAACTAACGCACGATCACCTTCCCATAAACAGGTATATATCGCTCACAGCCACCGCGTTTTAGGACCCGTAGGCACCTCATCCGAGATGGGGCAATGAGTAAACAACAATGTTGTTGCTCTCTGGGGCTCCCCATCCCCGCGGAACCTATTTACGGCTATCAAGAGAACGCTAAAACTATCATTAGCCACAGAACAACTCATAACACTCCGGAATTCGACGAAGAGATTGTGTCAGCAAAACCGACTACCCCACCATAAATCTGAGATAAACTTTCCTACCCTATTAGTACTGACTTGAGTATTTGAGACTCATTTTGACTGATTTCCTGGCGTTAAAATAGTTTCTACGTAATTGTGGTTTCTTGTATTTTAAACTGCAGAAATTTTATAGATAATTTCGACAAAAAAAATGTACTATAAATATTTTTTTTTATTTTTTTTTTTGTCTATTTTTAGAAGAAGTTATCAAGGAACGAAACTCTAATTTACAAAAAACAATTGCTGTCTTCAAAAGGTGACAGACATTATTGGCATATGACCAAAATTCTCCGAGGCCAGTCATCGACACCGCTCAGAGATGGAACAACGCTCGTACTAATAAGCGAAAGCTAACATGTTGGCATCGTCATTATCAAGAGCGCATCAACTCACTGCAGGATTCAATCATCCTCAAACAGAAACCGCAATAGCCGAAACAAATAACCTCATCCGAAACATGCATGGAGAAAGCACCGAACATCATCAAACCACTTAAAGTTCCCGGTCCAGACAATACACACAACATTCTGCTGAAGAAACTCCCTTCGAGTGGAATCACTCACCTATCTGTGATGTAAGCCTCGAATCATTTTTGAACTGAAGCATGTAAGATCTGAATTTGTTGCGTGTTTTCATCTAACAATGGAGTCCAAAAATTATTCGTTATTCTCCGCAATTTCTTGAGATATCCGTATGATATTAGTGTACCGATATTTAAATATTGAAGTGTTTTAAAGAGATACACAAACTGTACTGATTAAAAAAATAAAAAAAAAATCCGAAATGTCTGTTCTTTTTGTTTGCTAAGACACTAATTATAATATACAATATTGTCCAATATTTCCGATGCTGTGAAACTAAATTTACCAAGAACGCAAAACACTACGTAGATTGTTTCGTTGTCAAGTCCGCTAATCTATGGACGCGATGGCATTAGCAATTAAGAGCCTGTTATTTCGTATGTGTATGAATGCGTTCGTGTTTTTAGTGTGTATTTGCTGTGAGTTCGTGTGTTTGTGTAGGGTTTGTGTTTGTGTGTATGTCTGTGTTTACTTTCAATTGTGTGAATCACCAAACA
>JANSTU010004399.1:0-17741 GCA_027564075.1 Bolitophila hybrida
TTCTAGAAAAAAAATCAAAAACAACATTTTTTCTAGAAAAAAAATCAAAAACAACATTTTTTCTAGAAAAAAAAATTAAAAACAATATTTTTTCTAGAAAAAATTCAAAAACAACAATTTTTCAAGAAATAATTTAAAAACAACATTTTTTAAGAAAACATAGTAGGTATTGCATTTTTACTTTTTTTTTATGTTTTCACCCGTCTTTCAAGCATTTCATTTTTTTTTGGCATCAACATACATTCCTTCAAGAGTGATACAATCAGTCCAACGCCACTCTTCGATATCTTTTTTGTAAAACCATTTGTCTTTGGCCTCAAAATAAGCTTCATTTTTAGCGATCACCTCTTCATTCGAGCCAAATTTCTTTCAGGCGAGCATTTGTCTGCGAACAGGTAGTAATCGCTGGGGGCCAATTCTGTGGGTGCGAAAGCAATTCGAAGCTCAATTTGTGCAACTTGGCCATCGTTGCGATCGACTTTTTCTTCTTCATGTGTGGCCTTTTTTTTAAATTTCTTCCTTCAAACGCACTAATAATGCCATGTATTCGCTGTTGATTTTTCTTCCTTTCTCAAGATAGTCGATGAACAAAATTCCGTGGTCCACTGTGAGCAGATGCGGCACCTACTTTGAGAACAACTTTCTCATGGACAAATGTCCATGCAAAATACTGTGACACTGCCTTCAGATAACTTCTCACGCAATTTCACTTTTCGGTTTTCGAAAACGATTCGGTGGACTTTTTTGATGTTTTCGGGTGTAACCACCTCAATTGGCCTTCCAGTGCGTTCAGCATCGTCAGTGTCTGTGATGGTATTTTTACCCATCAAAAAGCAATGATAAATCAAAACACGAAATTGCTTTGAATTATTTTATTTGAAAAACTCGAAAGTAGCGTCACTTGAACCTCTGTAACTGGTAAATTAATCGTCGGAGTGTCATGAAATTTTGACAGAAATCTTTGTAAGGTTGATACTTCCTATAAATCTTATGGATTATTACATAGCAACGCCAACTATGTGTCATCCTACGGACTTATTGTTAACAAACTCAATGCTTGTCGTTCTGAAATTGATAATTGTCGACAGACGACTTGACAAAAAAAGTTAGCGGTTTCAGAAAAAAACAAGTTCCAATCGAGTGTCTCTCGCTCGACATGCGATAGCGGTTTCCAAAAACAGAAAAGTCCACAGAGCGGCCATCACTTCCTTCGACAAAAAAAAGGCTTAGCGGTGTCCACCAAGGGTGATTACTTTTACCCCACCTTGTATAAATGATGATTTTAATAAATAGTAATGATGTACTTAAATTCAGTATTAACTTTAAAGAAAATTAGAGTTTTTAATAAACATTAATTCAGTCCTTGGTCAAAATGCTTTAAACCGATAAAATAACAATACGCGATTAATTTTTAATGAATCTCTACTAATCTAAACCTTACAAAATTACCAAATTTATAATCTAATTTATAATCACGTTAGGAAACAACGAAGATGTAAACCTAATTTAAGCTCTGACACAGTTCAAACCACTCCCTTTTATTGAAGTAAAGTACTTCGCATTCCGACAAAATGAAGGATTCTAAAAATAATAATGGCAGCGTAAGAGCAATCATTTAGGACGCACACAGAGCCACATTGTGTAATAAATATTTATGCTATTTTATGCAGACCAACCTGCAAATCGACGCTCCAACGCCATGTGTCACACCAGTTCCACCGGACAATATTCTCCTGGAAACTTCAATGTTTCTGCCAAATCTACCGAAGCCACTTACTCTCGAAGAGAAGAAATATCTTCTTTCCGTGGAACGAGGTGATATGGCCAACATTCGTCGGTAGGTCATTAACATTAATTCTTTTCGTTAACATCTAAATTATTCTACGCATTAAGAATTCTTCAACGAGCCCATCGCCACAAACACATAAACATAAACTGTGTAGATTCACTGGGCAGAGGTGCACTGACCATTGCAATAGATGGTGAGAATCTGGAAATGGTCGAGTTACTGGTGATCATGGGTGTAGAAACTAAGGACGCATTACTTCAGGCAATTAATGCAGAATTTGTGGAGGCTGTTGAGCTATTGCTCGAGCACGAGGAACTCATCCATAAAGAGGGAGAACTTTACGTATGTTTTTTAGTGTTTTTTAAATTAGTCCGTTTATAAATCAATGTTTTTTTTTACAAAATGTACAGAGTTGGCAAAAGGTTGAGCTAAAAACCAGTATGTTCACGCCAGACATAACGCCACTAATACTGGCCGCTCACAGAAACAACTATGAAATCTTGAAAATACTGCTAGACCGTGGTGCCACGGTTCCAATGCCCCATGATATTCGGTATAGCATTTTTTTTATTATTTAGTCCGTGTTTAAAATAGTTCTTCAATTTATATAGCTGTGGTTGTGATGAATGCATCCGCTTATCAACAGAGGACTCCTTACGACACTCATTGAGTCGTGTTAACGAGTACCGAGCACTGGCGAGTCCTTCGCTTATTGCACTCAGCTCTAATGATCCTCTGCTGACAGCCTTTCAGCTATCATGGGAACTACGTAATCTAGCATTTGCCGAACAGGAATGCAAGGCTGAATACTTGGAGTTACGACGAAAGTGTCAACAATTTGCTGTCGATTTATTGGATCAGTCGAGAAGTTCACAAGAATTGGCTATCATTTTGAATCATGATCCCGATGCACCACCCTATGAAGACGGTGACCATATGAAATTGGCTCGTTTGGAACTGGCCATCAACTACAAGCAGAAAAAGGTTCACAATAAAAAATAGAGCCAAATGTAGATCCTAATAAGTTCTTTTTTCTTACTAGTTTGTTTCCCATCCGAATATTCAACAGCTGCTTGCTGCTCTGTGGTACGATGGTGTGCCTGGATTTCGGAGGAAAACTTCGATACAGAAACTGATGATAATTATGAAAGTGGCTATGTTGTTTCCAATGCACTGCATGATTTATATGGTAGCTCCAAACTGCAATATGGGCATTATAATGAAGAAGCCGTTTATGAAATTTCTTATCCATGCCTCATCGTACTTGTTCTTTCTATGTAAGACACAATCTGTTTAAATTGATTTCCGCTTGATGCTAATAGTTTGATTCTTAGTGATTCTTATACTGGTATCTCAGCGAGCAGAAGTGCACGCTGTACAGCTCTTTGGAACAGAGAGTATGAAGCGTAACTTAGAAGAACAGTTGCGTCGTCAGCGTGGAAACGGTCCAACACCACTTGAGCTGCTGATCGTATTGTACGTAATCGGTTTCGTTTGGGAGGAGACCCAAGAGATTTACCTGGAGGGCGTTAAGTGCTATCTGCGTAACATGTGGAATTTCATTGACTTCACAAGAAATCTATTATATTTTCTGGTTGGATTCCTAAGGGTCATCGCCTACATTGAGCAGAGTTCCGAAATACGCAGAGATCCGGCAACGGCATATATTGCACGAGAACACTGGAATGACTTTGATCCACAGCTCATTGCCGAAGGACTTTTTGCTGCTGCAAATATATTCTCTTCATTGAAACTAGTTCATTTGTTCTCGATTAATCCACATTTGGGACCCTTGCAGGTGTCACTCGGTCGGATGGTGATAGATATTGTAAAGTTCTTCTTTATTTACTCTTTGGTTTTATTTGCATTTGCTTGTGGTGAGTTCTCTAAGAATAATAATAAAAAAAATATCCGGTTTTACTCACCAATTTACAGGATTGAATCAATTGTTGTGGTACTTTGCGGATCTGGAAAAGCAAAAGTGCTATAGTGCACCGGGCGGTGATGCAGATTGGGCAAATATGGGAGATGCATGTATGAAGTGGAGACGTTTCGGAAAGTATGGTAATAAATGTACATTTTTAACATTGTTATAAAAAATTTATGTTTTTAGTTTATTTGAATCCTCTCAGTCTTTGTTTTGGGCAAGTTTTGGAATGGTAGGCCTAGAGACGTTCGAACTCGAAGGAATAAAGACGTACACTCGGTTCTGGGGCCTGTTGATGTTTGGATCGTACTGTGTTATCAATGTCATTGTGCTGCTTAACTTATTGATCGCCATGATGTCCAATTCTTATGCTATGATTGAAGTAATCCTAAAAGTCTGAAAAACATTTTTTTTAAATACAAATGTGTGTTTTTTTTGCAGCAACACGCAGATACCGAATGGAAATTTGCCCGAACAAAACTTTGGATGAGCTACTTCGAAGATGGAGCCACTCTGCCACCGCCATTTAATATTTTACCGTGCGTTAAGTGGATTACAAAATGGTGTCGTAAGAAGACTCCCAGATCGTTTAAACGAGGATCTACGATCGTTAGTTTTTTCATTTGAAATTAATCATAAATAGTAACATATTTTTGTTAATTTAATAATGTAGCGACGAAAGGAAGACAGAGAAAATCGTTATATAAATGTGATGCGGTCACTTGTGTGGCGTTACGTTTCGTCCATGCATCGTAAGGAGGACGAAAGTGCAGTTACCGAAGACGATATCAATGAGGTGAAGGGAGATATATCAGCAATGCGCTATGAAATGTTGGAAATCTTTGAACGAAATGGAATGGATATATCTAGTGCTGATAAAAAAGAGAAGGGTTCGATTTACAATTGGCAATTGATACTTTTACTAATATTTTCATTAACATTTACAGCCCATTTAGCAAAGAAAATGAAGGTTTGGGAAAGACGACTTATGAAAGATTTCCACGTGGCTACGGTTACTGCCGATGAAGAACCTACAACGCAGCCATCTGAAGAGAAGGGTATAGCCCGATTCCGTAGAATAGCTAAGCAGGTTGTTGATCAAACTACGTCACATAAATGGGGTGAAGCTGTCAAATGCGTGACAGATTCTCAGATAGGACGATGCCATAATCGTGAGAGCTTCAAAAATCAGCAAAACTTACAGAAAGCTATGAACGAGGCCAAGCGGTATTCAACTTTTAATAGAATTGTTTAAAATATAAAATATATATTTTATAAAATGTAGATTGATCTCCCGAAGTCCTATGCCAGATACAAGAAACATCTCACCAGTCGACTATTATGATCCACAATCGTCTTCTCTTCTGGAACTTCTGAAGGACATCAAAGAGGAAGTAGACGAATGCACCCAAAAGGGTTCGCTCTCCGTCAGTGGTTCACAGAGCAGGAGTGTATCTCCAGTCCCACCAGGACTACAAAGCAGAATAAACGAAGAATTATCTAAATTCAATTCTAATAATGTTCCTACGAAAGTGTTGCCAAAGGATTGTCAATCAACCTCAATAAATATTCTAAACAAATATTGTAATCAGTTGAAGCCAGAAATATCTGTAACCGATAGCTGTAATGCATCAGTAAATAATGCCTCAACAGAGACATTAATAAAAAGCGATGGTAACTTTCAATTTTAATCAGGTAACATTATTTCAAAGTTATTGTTTTAGAACCCCTGCCAGCATCGACAAGCCCACCAGTAAAAGTTGTGAAACGAAAGGCCCCACCACCGAAATGTGATCCATCGATAGCCATTTCTCGACCACTACCACCAAAACTAGAGACGAATCAGACTAATCTGCCGCCTCCAGCTGTCAAACTTAGTAAGCCAATCAACACCTCTGATGAAAGTATAATATTAAACCCGGTCGATCTAAACTCAATTGAGCTTATGTCATTGTCACCAATTCAACCGTCCGATGAATTCGTTACTCATTTTGAGAAACCATCAAGCACCAACTCAGCTACTACTATTGCTTCCAATTTGTTCGATTCTCCAATAGTTGGTGATAGCGCATCAGATGTTCCAGCTGTATTGGTGCCCACAGACATTGCAACTGTCAAACCAATGGCGTCACCGACGTGCCTAAGACCATACAGAAAGATCGAGGATGTGACAACTGTTAAGCGACAGCCAAAAACTGGATGGTTGTAGGCGACATGCCGACATAATATGCCCTATATATAATTAAGGTTGTGACAGCGATAACCTATTGTTTCGGTTGGAGTAAATAATATATTGTATTTCAGGAAAGCAATAATCGAATACTATTACATATAAATTTATAATTATATACTACAACAAAAATGGTTTTATTTTGTGGAAGATTTTTAGCATATCAAAAATAACAAAAACTTTCATTTTGGTGACAAAAAATCTCACATATTTGTATATACATGTTGCGTGTATTATATAAATGTATGGCATCCATGTCCCGTTATTCCAAATCAATGAACCATTTCATGTCACTAAACATAATTCTTCTCTCTTCTTTTTTCACCTCTCCCAGTCTTCGTTCCTATCTCTCATTCCTACTATCTTGACTCTTATCCAGTCTTTCTTCTTTTTGCCCTCTTGTACACCTAGAATTCGCAATACCCACGCCTGATGGAATGAACAGTAAAGAAATGTTGATCCATTTCGGACAAGAGAACCATACGTGACGAAAGGAACCAGTTTATCATCTTTCAATCGAGTGACACGAGTGCGTGAAACATCAAATCGCAAAAACCTAGTCAACTGTTCAAAACGCTATAACGAAATTACGGCTCGATAAAATGCCATATTTGATTTGTGGAATGAATCCTTGGCTTGCACTAAATTGCACCTGCGTATAATATTATATTCCAATAAATGCATACATTTCCTCTCTTGTAGTGTCATACGCCCAGCAGGATTATCCTCTTTCGCATATTCTACAATAGACGACCATTTTACTTTTTTATTTGTTATAAAAATAATGCAATCGATGAGAGAATAAAGTAAAAGACATTTGAAAACATAAAGTTTATCAAAAACAGTTAACAGTTACTGTACAGAATGGATTTCAGTCCGATCTATTCTTCTTCATAGTATTTGACCACCAAACAGTTCTATCTTTCTTACCTTGGCTTTTATATTTGTTTGTTTCTTCTTCTTCCTTTGGTTGCATTAACTCATTATCGATTTCCAAATCTCAGCAATCGCATGTGGACCTACCAAATATGATACGTCACTATCTGTATCATTTCCGTTTGTCCAATCGGAACATTTTCATCGCCATATTTTGAATCAATAAATTTGTATTATCAGTCGTTAGTCGACTAAGATTCCCTAAATAAACAATTCGATCAATATATTATTTTTTTTAAATAACTAACTAAAACTAACTCAGAACACAATAAAACATTTGAAAGAAAACAAAAGCGATGTAAAGTGAATAAAAGAGACATTGGGAGAGAGAAATATATTGATCTCACTCACAGTTCTTGATTTGATAATTATTGCGCACTTACAATATAAACACAATGGGGTCATCACAACAAACGTCAAACTGCGTAAGAGATTCTCTTACTTAAGCGCGACAAGCAACGAATCGTAAGACATCTCTTACATATGGTACCACGACAAATGTCATCACACGCTATCTACTGAAATCAAGCAACTATTTTGGAACGCACTCCAAATGTTTTGTACGTGCGTTGCTGTGCGTTATGAAGCAACTATTTTCTGTCACAACATCGGGAGGTACTGCTTGCACAATTATTGCGGTATTAATACTGTTTACTTGTTTAATTGTATTTATATTTGTCATAAATATAAATAAATAATAATAATAACATGAATGTAAATATAATAATAATAATTATAATAGATAATAGAATCGCTACCCAGTTTGTGCGTCGCGTATTTAATTGCAGTAATAACCTTTTTATCAGTTCAAATTATATTATAATTTTAAAATATTATTATTACGAGCTGTATCTACAATATTTGGAACTGTATTCACAAGTCATACCGGGAGCTGGTGACCCACAAACCATGAACAAAATTTGGGTTGACCTGGAGCAACAACTGAACTCCATTGGTGTTGGTGCTCTGCGGTCTGCAGACAAGTGGAAGAAGTCCCTGAGGTATTGAAAAACCCAGGTCCGGGCAAGAGATATTCGTGAACATGTTGTGGTTACTGGTCGTGGTCCAGCTTCCCTGAAGCGGATCATTAACATTAGTTTAGACAAAACTCTCAGTATAAAACAGCGCAAATCTATCCTTTCCTTGCTCCGATAAAGAAAAACCGCGTCACCGAGGATAAAGGTGCATCAATCATCATTTAAAAGATGTTTTAGATGGTCATAAATTTCATCTTCGCTGATGTCACTTCCCCTGCTGATTTAGGAAAACGAATGTATTTGCCAATCAACTTCATCATCTCCGCAAGCACCATAGGAGATCGTATTTAGCGCCGGGTTATTTGTATAAATCTCCTAAAGAAGCCCACGAATTCCGCTGCCACTCAGCCGGAACATGTGTCGGAAGTCCACCTCGTCCATAGCAAAAGGGTCGCTTTTGTCACTTAACTCTTGAATATGAGAGTGGCTTAGGCTGCAGCACTACAATACACATACACACACACTCAACATGAACATTATGCACAACAACAACACCATGCATTCGCTTGAATATGTGCGTGTAAGAGGACTAGCACCACTTAAATTTGAACGTACAATCGACAAAGTACTGTCAGAGAATCCTAAGCAACTGACATTTCTCGTGGTCGCAGTTAGGCATAATTCTGTCAAAAGTTAATCCTTACTTGCTTTGACGTTTGTTGTGGTAGGCCCCAATAACAATACAAACCTAAAATCTCTTCGTTTCTAGAGAAGAGAGAGCTGCGAATAGAATGCGTATTTACAAAGAGGAATCCCATGTTTTGTGAATGTGATTCGTTGTTTTAGTTTAACACCTGTGAAAATAAGTCTGTAAAGGTCTAATATAAATGTGAGGCCATTATTTTACGGGCGTAAAATAATACAAATTAAAAATAAATAATGGAAAAAGTAAAATAAAAAAATATCCGTCATTCCCAAAAGGCGTTTTCGGGAAATCGTTTTTTACTAGGAATTGCTATAGAACAAAGGAACTATTTTTCATGCTCCCACTGACAAGTACATATGCATATGCACCTTAGATAAAACCTTCACACTCAATAGATCATTTTAAACGTAAGTTTTTAATGTAATAAACATATATATTGTAAGTAAAAAATATAATATCAAAAAAAATATCACTTACGATACATTGTAACCGCAACCTATCATATTCACCACTGCAACAGTACGCGCATTCATCCAACTTATACTTATCCTGCTGGGCCCACTGTGATGACACACATATGTCATTTCATATTCATTTTATGCAAGCAAAAAAGATAAAATAAAATATAATTCCCTGACATAATTTGGTGTGTGCGACTGTGCGCTATTTTGTGTTACGTTCAAGCACAAAATAAAGCTGTTTAATCTATTTTTATCATAATTTATTCCATCAAACACGAAAATGGTTTTGCTTAACCATTGATACTGTGCCAAATGCGATTGCGCACCAGCGAAAGTCGTCTATTTGTTATTCAGCTTGTCGTATATGTGTGTATTATTTCCTTTTCGACAAATTGTACATCATGTGTAAATAATTAATTATACAATACAAATTATTTATCAACTTTGAGAAAATTATCTATTTACAATAAAACAAGCATCCGTCCGCTAGTTTATTTATTTATTTATTTATTTATTTCTAGTGTATAATGTGATTTTACCACTTATCATAGACATTTAAATAATACTGAGAATATTACGAGTGCATTATGAATCGTCTGAAGACCACTCCGCTTCGACAGATTCTGTCGCGATCGAATCGTGGAAGTAATTCACTGGATGCAAGCAATGATTGTGACCCGGAAGCCTGCTATCACAGTTTTTGCAGACACTGGCAACAGGTTTTTGATATAATCCAGAAAGTAGAGGTTCGTTCTCATTGTCCAAGGACATTCGCGCGGTTAAGTGGGCGAGCTATATTGTTTGTTGTTGTTTATTTGTAGCCAACCAAAGCACCTACGCACGATGATGTGCTTGGCGTTGTGAATCATCTCGATCACATGGTAACGTTGCTGCTGGTCGAATTGCACCATTGCAATAAAATCACGTTACCGAGCTTGCAGCCCACAGCACCTGCACCATGCCTAGAGTTCTTGCTAAACAAAAATCTACTAGACACACTTTACGAATGGGGTGTATCAACGGGAAAGTATGAATTGGACATTTAATTGTTAAAAAGTAAATATGAATAATGTTTAATTTCAGATACTCAAATGCTGTGCATCTGGAACAACTGAAACTGTACGAGTTGTTGGTCAGTCATTCAAGACATCAACTACTTGTACACGAACCGTTCCTTCGACCACTGCTGAAAATCCTTGCTTCCAGTCAAGGTGAAATCTATCCGCCCGACGTCGAGAAACGTCTTGTGATACTCTTGAATCAACTCTGCGTGGTGCTTATGCAAAACGTGCAGTTGCTAGATCTATTTTTCTTCTCCTCTCCTGGTCATGGCGACAGTTCGTCCAACAAGTAAGCATAAAATTACTCCTATATACAAAAAATCATTTAATATTCTATTTATTTCTAGCTTCGTTATTTTCTCGCTTCTGATTCAGTTTGTGCATCGCGAAGGATCGCTTGGTCATCAGGCTCGGGACTCATTGTTGTTGTGCATGAATCTTTCTCAGAAAAACTCCAATGTGAGCACATACATTGCAGACCATTCATCTATGTGTCCGGTACTTGTGACCGGACTGGGTGGCCTGTACTCGGTGCTGCCAAACACCATTGAAATATCCACCGTTGACTGGCATCGGATAACTCCAGATGACGTCACCGAAATACCTGAACTTACATTATTCATGAATTCGCTAGAGTTCTGCAATGCTGTTGTCCAATCTGCACACGAAACAATTCAAAAACAACTGTTGGACTTTATGTACCAGGGATTTATAATACCCGTTCTGGGACCAGCCTTGTTACAGGTATAAAAAATACGGAGTGATTTTTCACAATTGTTTTCTAGTGACGATCGAGTTTTGGGTGGCGGTGTTCGTCGTGCTGGTGAGACACAGTCGGGTAACACAACACACATACAAACAAAATTGTTGCTTTTTAACTTTTTTTTTAAAAGATTATTCTACATTTATTCATTAAAATTACGCTTTCAGGTAGTTAATTTGACAGAGTAAATCTAGAATTCTAATTTATGTTTGCTCAGACAGGATATACATATGCTTTATAATTATTATTTAATTCCTAACACAAACATCATTGTTTTTTGTTGTATTTTATTTATAAAAACGTCCTCGGTAAGGCTTTCGGTGCTGGTATTCCAAATTTGGTCGTAGTTCTGTCTCATTACTAACACCATAAGCTCCCTTACAGATTTTCAATGGCCCTCATTTGCAGAATAATGCCGAGTCGCAGATCTCAGCGATGGCCTACTTCGATCTGATTCTGAGATCCGTCACCGAACCGGGACTACTAAAGATATTCGTGCGATTTCTATTGGAGGAGGGCAAATACGATGAACAGCGCATTCTGGACGTACTGGTCGATCGTATTAGTTCCGTTGATAGTAGGGTATGTTTTTCTCTTAATATTGGCTTAAGGAATAGTTATTAATAAAATGTTGTATTTTTCAGCTTTGTATGGTTACTTTGTCACTGTTCGACACACTGCTATCGATGCACTGCGAGGATATTATACTTGAGTTATTGCTAAAGTTCCTGATACCCTGGAAGCATATACCGATCTCTCATCGACACAAAGTGAACAACATCGATGTGTACGCAGGCGTTATGGATTATTTTGTAGACCTTGCACCCGATATTATGAAGGAAGCCGGTGACGTTTTGGGACATCACATGGTATCACCGCCGGTTAGCAAAACAATTGGTGCTAATTGGAATCACTATGGTCAACAATCTGGCGAAAGTCTGTACTCAAATTTCAATGCGTACCTTTTCGATGCTCGACACAAAATATCTCAATGTCAAAAGGCATGCGAAAAATGGTCCAATGCGTACAAACTACCCTGTAAAGGGCCTGCGAAACGCAATGAGCCCGATTTGATTAGCAGTTTCTTATTTGAGTTTACCAGTGATACCGGCATTGCAGAAACAGGTGAGAAGGCCAAGCAATTGGATAGTTTACAATCGTTGGGTGAAAGCAGTGGCTACGAGAGTTTCAAGTATCCGTTGGATGAAGATTCCACCGAGTCTGAAATACCGACAGACGATGCCAGGCAGAAATCTGTCAGTTGGAAAACTTCAAACAAGCTACCGGAACCTCACATCGAAATAGACTATTCGGAGGACTTATTTACGCAAGGGACCATTACCTTAGGTACGATTTTGTTGCTTTTAAACGTAAGGTACTTATTTGTGAATGTTATGCTGTAGGTCCCTTTATTGGCTCCATCTGGAGTAAGTTACAAACTTTTACAAGTAACTGTTTCTATGTGAATCTTCATTTGACTGGTTTGATAACCAGACTTGTATGGTACCCGTTGCCACTGATTCACACACTGTTTCTGCGACCAGACATTCCCACAACATCGGATAGACCATCATTCCATCAGGTATTTATTTTAATACGTTCTTAAAATTATAATTTATTTAATTTTTTTATTTTTACAGGTTCTGAAAATACTGAAACAACAAATCGATGCTGAACTGCCGGTGAGCGAAGAATCACTTGAGCTTATTGATAATGGACGATCGAATTTAATCGAACGTGAACTTCGACTAGTAAATGCCCGTAAAAATGCAATTCAAGCAGCATCGAGTCCCAGTAAGCAAGTCATTGCCTCACTACAACCACAATCTTCGACATCGTCGTCCTCGTGGAACGAACACTTTAAACGATCTGACGGAAAGCGTAAAAGTCTGTCCAGCTCAATATCGAGCATGTTCCGCAGACCCACCAGTTCCGGTAATAATAAAAAACGACCTTAAAATATTTCTATTAATACGCCATTCAATAATTAGCTGCTGCCACCGCCACGCAAAATAGTATTCAACTAAGAGAACAGTCAGCAGAAGCCTCTTTTCTGGCTTCCGTGCATACAACCTCTTCACTGGACAACAAACACAACGAACACACACGCGACCTTGTTCTATGCGCCGTCATCCTGGACGAATGGCTTAAGGAACTGTCTGCAATTTCACAAGAGCAGAGCATTGTCATGTTAACCGAAAATCTCTTTAGACAATCATGTTAGCGTGGCTCTCTTCAATTTTATACACAAAAATTCTTGCCTCTCCCCAAATCAATTATATATTTTATTTACACAAATGCAATTATAATTATAAAATGCAATCAACGAATTATCTTTACAGAGACCTTCGTATTTTTTGTGATCCAATTATCTGTCTTTTAAAGTATTTCAGTTTTTCATAATTGTTCAGTGGTTTAATATTCATAAGACATAGTCGTTTATTATTATATTTTTTGTACAATTACGTCCACTTGAAAGGCACATATATATACACACACGCACAAATACAGAAAATATATTAAAAAAAATAGCGCACTCATATATAGGTATATAAAATAATATAGTTTTTAGTAAAGAAAAAAGGCAACAACAAAAAAGAGAATCTATTTTCTGTTAAACAAAGTTAACACTCATACATACACACACACAAATTTTATATATTTAAATAATAAATATACAAACATTGGTACATACATTGACTTATTGTATAAAAATGTCATATAATCATATTTTTCCATAACTAATCTTAATTGTATATAATATAATACATAAGAATATGTTTGAATGTTATCTGCAGCATACTGCATACTGATGCTGTCTCGCTCTTTAATTGCGCCGTGTTCTTAGAAGTCACAGCAGCCGACGCGCCTTCGCCTTTGTACCAAAACACGAGACGTACGCACCTAATCACAAAAATAACAAGATAACAAAAGCACGCTAAATCGCCTATATGCAACTGGCTGGCAGTACTGCCAAATTAGTCTACTGTGAACTTCCGTCTAAACTAGATAACTGTAAAATGCGCTTATTGCTGATTTATTCTGTTATAGTGTTTTTGATCTGTGTGCTGCTTGAATCTGGCCTGGTACACACGACGGGTAATTAATAATGGAATATTATGTTTCTATAGATGATTAATTCATTAATTTCGTATTGACTAGCTATTTTTAATGACCTGCAGAATGTGAAATCCTATGCATCTGCCGAAGTACAGACACGAGCTGCATGGGATGTCATACGACGAACCATTCCTGATCGTGCGCACTCCTTTTCGGTATTTGTGAATCAGGACTTGCCGCCAAACACATTTCAGCTAACTAAAAACGATACGGACAATCTGGTTCAGATCGAAGCCTCTTCCGGTGTAGCTGCCTGCAAAGGCTTTTATTACTATTTGAAATGGTATTGCAACTGTCATATTTCCTGGGAGGGTCGACAGCTAGCACTACCCGATATTTTGCCGAATGTGGACATCAAGCAAAGTGCATCTAGTCAGTTTGTGTACTATCAGAACGTGTGCACATGGTCGTACAGTTTCGCATGGTGGAAATGGCCCGATTGGCAACGTCATATTGACTGGATGGCAATGAGTGGTATCACACTTAGTCTGGCACCGGTACAGGAGTACGTTTGGACGCAGGTTTACGAGGAACTGGGACTGACAAAGGACGAGATTGATGATCATTTTGCAGGACCGGCATTTTTTGCCTGGCAACGCATGGGCAACATGAGGGGCTATGGTGGTCCATTGACCGCTTCGTTCAAAAAACGTTCTTCACGTTTGCAACAACGTGTTGTAAGAGCTTTGCGGGATTTAGGAATGGCTGTGGCTCTACCAGCGTTTGCTGGGCATGTACCGATTGGAATGAAGCGGCTATTTCCAAATGCCTCCATGGCACCGGCACAGCGATGGAACAAGTATTACAACAAATATAATCAAAGAAGATTTCTTATGTATAATTTCTCGACAGATTTTCTGATCAATACTGCTGCTCACTATTCATCGATCCCGTTGATCCACTATTCAAGAAAGTCGGTGAACTATTCCTGCAAAAGATAATAAAAGAGTACAACGGCACCAATCATATTTACTTTAGTGATCCATTTAATGAAATTCAACCGAGATTGGCAGATGCTGGCTATCTAGCCGATGCGTCCAATGGTATTTTCGAAACGATGCGCAACGTTGACGATAAGGCTATTTGGTTACTGCAAGGTTGGATGTTCGTGAAGAATGCGTTCTGGTCAAGTGATCTTCTACAGGCGTTTTTAACTGCTGTGCCATTAGGCAGAATGCTGGTTCTAGACCTGCAATCCGAGCACTATCCACAGTATATGCGAACACACTCATTTTATGGACAGCCTTTTATTTGGTGTATGCTGCACAATTTCGGGGGTACCATAGACATGCATGGATCAGTTGACTTGGTTAATACCGTACGTAGAATAATTTAGAAATTTCCAGGAGAGATTGAAAATCTGTTTTTTTTTAGAACATTATGACCGCACGGAAAATGCTAAATAGCACAATGTGTGGTGTGGGAATTACTCCAGAAGGTATTAATCAAAATTACATTATGTACGAGTTTGCGCTGGAACGCGGTTGGGACTATATTCCAGCGTTTACTGGTAAATGGTTTAGTCAATATGCTCTGGGACGGTATGGCCAGAGTGATGATTCAGCACAGCAGGCCTGGAATAAGTTATTGGTTAGTAATACACATTTTTTTTTTATGAAAAAGACTAAATATATTTTTACCCAGACAACCGTGTACGCGTACCGAGGAGCTGAAGCAATCCGGGGAAAATACATAATTTGCAGACGTCCCAGTTTCAAGCTCACCCCTCAGGTATTTAACTCTGACAAATTGTTGTACAACAATATCTAATATCATATTTTCTGTCAGGTTTGGTACGATAGAAACGTTCTCATCGAAGCCTGGTATGACCTGCTTAATGTATCCACAATCGTGCAGGCTAGTGAACTATATCAACATGACCTCATAGACGTTACTCGTCAAGTACTGCAAACAATGATCGAAGAAATATACCCAAAACTAGTCAACGCATTTGTAAGAACCGACATAGAGCTATTCACAATAATGGCGAATAACTTTACAGAACTCGAAAAAGATATCGATCGTATTCTATCCACAAGCTCAACATTCTTGCTCGGATCGTGGTTAGAAAGTGCCAAGGCAATGGCCTCGAATCGAGTTGAGTCGACACTGTACGAGATCAATGCACGTAATCAAATTACCATTTGGGGACCAAGTGGTCAGATTGTAGATTATGCGACCAAACAATGGGCTGGATTGATTGCAGACTATTGTCTACCCAGGTGGAAATTGTTCTTTAGCACATGCATGGATGCAATGAAAGCCAGAAAACCGTTTAATACGTCCAAGTTTCGAGCAAAGGTTTTTCAGGAAATTGAAAAGCCATTTACAGTTAATGTAAAAGAGTATGCAACTAATCCGAGGCCAGGTGCTGTGGCCTTGTCTCAGGAATTGTTTAATAAGTGGACGCAGGCGTAAAAGCCAAATAAACAAAATATTTTTTATTTTAAATGTGGATAAATAAAAATTATTAAATTTCAAATACGAAGTTTGTTTTGTTATAATAAATTTCATTATTAAAAATCTGTGGCGTACAGTTCAAAATGACACGAACTTAATTGCGTTACGCAAACGCACACACATACACACCTACACATGTCATATACAAACAACAGTACTTGTAATACAAAATGAAGACCAGCGTTGCCATGTGTGACGATATTAAAAAACCTTCAGGACGATGGGACGATATTATTGTCAAAAATCTTTAAAAATGTCAATTTAAATACAAATTTAACAATACGAACTAAATAAAATTAAGAGCGAACGAACTTTGCGTCAAACGTACTCCTGCAGCAGTATACTAAAAACGGATATTGCAGAGCACAAAACGTAGCGAACGTATTCTCGTGATCTTTGTTTTGTTTTAGATTATACGAAAAGAAAAACAAAAACGTAATACACAAAACTCTGTGTTTTTTGCAATATTCGTTTTAGTTTATTTCTTACATTATTTTTGTTAGAATTAAAAGGTTTTCACATCGATTTCACTATGGATTGATAATATTTATTGTAAGAGATTCAGAACGTGACACACAAGTAAAACGAAAAACGATCGAAGTGAGTGTGTGTGTGTGGAGTGTCATGCGCATGTCACAACTTAAATGTTACAGGAAAGAGAGAGGGATACAAAAGAGACAGTGTATGGTGAAAACGGAAGTTCAGTGTAGCACGTTTGCGTCGCTCTCAGATTTCAGTGTGGAGAATCATATGTAGGTGCAGTGTAAGTGTAATGTAATGTTTATGGTTCACATATTGTTTATATCTTCAACACTCCCACTTGAACAATATTAAGTTTGATTTGTTTCATTTCAGTGTTATTAGTTTATCGTTCATCAGCCACTGTTACATCTTCAATGGATTTTATGTTCAACATATTTCGCTGCCGATGGAACGTTTCTCGGGGAAGTGGCTTGGTTAGAATATCAGCTTCTTGCTCTATTGAAGGGACGTGTTTAATGTCAAATTCCCCTTCCTGGAATTTGTCACGGATGAAGTGATATCGAATATCGATATGTTTCGTCCTTTGATGATGCTCTGGATTTTTTATGAGTTTCAGCGCACTTTGGTTGTCCAGATGAAGAGTCGGTGCTTCAAATTCATGATTAATTAACTCGCGTAGAAGACGTTTCACCCAGACGATCTCTTTGCATGCTTCGCTCGCGGCCACGTACTCCGCTTCGGTTGTGGAAAGTGCAACTATTTTCTGCTTTTGCGAACGCCACGATATTGGAGTATTACCAAGTTTCATGACGTACCCCGTAGTGGACT
>JANSTU010004410.1:0-17728 GCA_027564075.1 Bolitophila hybrida
CTCACCCTTAAGGGTTTCATTTCCCCCAAATATTTTTTTCTGTTTTGGGTTCAGAAAAATAAGGGGCTGAAGTACAGCTTTTTTGTATTTTGTATTTAAAATATTTCTTGAAAGTATTTTGCCAAAGTCTGTATTTAGGAAAATGTAGTTTTCCCTGTATATAATTTTTATAGTTTTCATTTCAATTTGTATAATAACAAACATTTCCAAAAGTTACATGACTATTTATAAATTTAAAAACATTTGAAATGTCAGTATTAGATATTTCATTGTGACTTACAATAGCTTAGAAATATAATAGTAAAAGAATAGGAAAAAGTGTGAAAATAGATGAACAGAAATAAATTGAGGAAGAATAAGAAGAAGAACAGTAAGTAGTTGAAGGAAATGACATTTTTACCAGATGTCAGAATGACAGCAATAATATTGTACAATGGCACATAAACATTCATTAGAAGCTTTAAATCGTACATTGAATGGTTAGAAATGCGACGACAGACTCTTTGACGGTACTTTAATTTGACTTTTGACAAACACTCCCGGAATAAAATTCAAGTAAAAAAATACTTTTTTCGATATATCACATGAGTATGTATACTGTCCTAATCCTAATATACCAATTGTTAGCGCTTGTTCCCTAACACTATAAGACCAACACCGCAACACCTTTTTAATATTTCCTTCGGAAAACAATATAGTTAAATCTGACAACCTTATTATTATTGTATTCGAATAGTATGATGAAAAATAATGTACTTTTTAGGCCAATTTGTATAGCAATCCTAAGACAATTGCTTATCAATTGAGTAGTAAGTTACGGAAACGGAAAACGGAGGCGCTACAAAACCGAACGATAAAAAATAATGGCATGTATTTTTCTTTGGCAAGTGGCAACGTACTTACCATACTGTAGCCAAAGTGTGGTAGTACGTATTTCTCAAAAAATGCACGCTAATTATGTGATTTTTATCGTTTTATCGCTATATTTTTTACCCAAAAAAGTGTATACGATTGATGCTCAAACGTTCAGGGACTGGGACTTTGGATTAGGTTGCTTGTGTTTTATGCACCAGTCTTACTCTTTAGTTTAGTTGTGTATACGAATGTCCACATGATTTTTTGTATGAATGTCACTTCCGCGCCAGATTCTATGTCCTCTGTGTTTATTTCGCAATTTTTAAAGTCAACAATGGGGCATGTGTCCGCGGGATGAATGACTCATCATAAATTAAATCTGGCGTAATAAATTATAATATGTAAAAAAAATCAGTATGTTTTTTTAAAACACAATACAATTTATCATATATATTTTACACCGGTCTCGTAACAACATTTTTGAGCAAATGAACGTTCGAGCATCTGACCTGCTCCCTACGATTTACTGTTCCAAATTTATAATTATAGCGAATGGTATAAGTAAAAAAAAATTTTCAAGATAAAGTGATTTTATGGATGCTATGATACCATGATATATCGCGTCAGGGCAAATTAAGACTCCTAACCATTGGGGATGTGTTGTGAGTGTAAGAGCACTGTAGCTCCAATAGGAGTAGCACAGTATAAATAACAAATTAGCATGACCTGACAAGTCGTGTGAACCCGCAATGATATGACAATTTATCTCGAGTTAATCTGCTGTATTCACGCTTGAAATTTTGTAATTTTAGATTATTTAAAGTTTTATTACACAATAATCACAAACAAACACAATAGTGAAAAACATGTTCGAAAAATCCTAAATTATCTAAAACTAAAAAAAAAATTGATTTTATTACAAAATTGCAGCTGTTAGGATCACATAAACAATATAATAATATTCGAAGGTACTCCTCGGCGAACAGTAGAAGTCAATTGTTACATTGTGTGTAATTGACAAGATAATAAAATGAAGAAGTTAACAGTTAATTTTTCAAGTCAATCGGTTGAAAATGATGAAACAGAAACAAATATTACCCCAGACTTAAAAATAAAGTAAAAAAGGTCAAAAGGATGCTCTCGACCATCTAGATGAAAGTGATTTGCTCTATAGACCTGGGATAGATCATTCAGTGTAAGTATAAAAGAATTATAGTATGTTATTCCGCATTATCTACTGTGCAAACTTTAAAGCGTTCTCTTGAAAATCATAATTTTCAACGTCGGTGCACATGATAACTCAAAAACTAATTAAACGATCTTTCTGAAATGTTTAACAGTGCTTCTTCATATATTTCATCGGGTAACGCTGTTGAGGTTTTTTTCGTTTTTTTGGAAATTATCAATTTTACAAAACAAAATTTAAATATCGAGTAAAAATCCGCCCAGCGTTACCTCGAAAAACATCTCCTCTATAACGAATGCCGTTGGAATTTTTGGTTTCA
Source organism: Bolitophila hybrida (assembly GCA_027564075.1). Lineage (NCBI taxonomy): Eukaryota > Metazoa > Arthropoda > Insecta > Diptera > Mycetophilidae > Bolitophila > Bolitophila hybrida. The sequence goes on from JANSTU010004410.1 coordinate 2,361, forward strand.
GATGATCCTACTTCGAAAATGTTTTCTACCAAAATGCATATGGTCATTTTTGTCTGCATTCTTAATAGAAGAACATAGTAAAAATCTGCTGATAGGTGTGGAGTTTACGTGTACATCAATCACGTTTTACGGAAGAGTAATGTAAATAATAATAAATCACAACTTTCAGCTCAATAATAGTTTCCGGCAAAAATGGCTTTTATTAACATATAAAATAAAAACTGAGGAGCACGCATTCGCATTCAAATGTGATCTATCTATATTATAAATATAAACTAAACCAATTAAATAACCACAGTCAAAAATTTGTCGATTTACGTACATTTACGAGATAAAGTTGAATCTCTGCGATATGACGTCATGCTATGTGTTTGTATGTACTAACTACCAATGGCACAGCAAGCGTCGCAGACAACGATGCCTTACCGCGCGTCGCCTCGTCTTGATAACAACATAAATTTGATATTGCGATGAGTGACCTTTGACACAATGTCTACGATAACGAGCACACACACATGCATATGTTTAATAATCGAACGAGAAGATGCTTTGCTCTGTTCACGTTTCACAGCGCACACATTATTTGTGGATTAGTGATGAATATGAGTTAAGTGGTCCAAGGAGTATAGTGTACATTATACTGCCAGATAATGGTTAATTTCGAAACGAAACAAACGAAGATGCTGTTGATGTTTATGGTGGTAACCTCCATGGTCGGCGGATCTATTGAAGATGACGGTTCGTATAGATCGACTTCTTCACCAAAATTTACTTCAAAACATGTAATTGGCAGGAAGTAACCAGGTCAACAATAAAAATGTTGCTGAAAATCGACTGTCAAAGCAGATCTTTGCACTTGTAGAGCACTTTAAACAAACTGATCCAGTGGGTCTGCCCGGAGTTCCTATACCTGATCCGTTTGACGTACCAGATGTAAAAAAATCTATGGGCATGGGAACATTGACTATGAAGAAGACTTTAGCTTATGGCATGTCTAAGTTTCGTCTGAAAACTGTTAAAACGGACTTGAAAGCGATGACAGTAATTTTCTGAAAAATCACATATATTTATTTATTATTTATTAACTTATTTGCAGGTTCAATCTGTTATTCAATTAGATGTGATGACGGTGAAGGGCAATTACACACTTAACTCGTTCTTTACGAAGGCTGAAGGTCCGTTCACGGTTCTTCTTAAGAATGTCGTCGTTAAAGGCAACGCATCTTTGGGAGTCGAACGAGACGGAAAAATTCGCACTCAAGATGTAAACATGGATATAACATTCGCAGATATGTCAATGGACTTCCAAAATCTTGGTTTCATGGGAAGTGTCTTTCAGTCATTTGTTAACTCTGCACCAAATCTGGTGTTCGATGCAATCAAGCCATTTATGTTATCTGATGCGTACATAAAAATTCGCGAGGAGATTGATACGAATATCGAAAAGGTATCCGGCGATCACAGTTTTCCGAACTCAATATCGCCACTGGACATGGCTATAGCGGAGGGTCGCAAGAGGGTACGTTTGATGGGCTATGATCCGTATAAAATGAATGATTACAATCACACGGTCGGTGTTCTTGGAATACAAATGACGAATACTTGGATCACGGGTGCATCGTCGTTTTATCGCGTTGGTGATATTGTGGTGGCAATTGAAAATAACACAGTAAACATTGGCATGCAAGTGGGTACACAAAAATTACTAGGTTCAGGACAGTGGGAGCTTTCGGTGGGAAGCGGCATGATAAAACGTGTTGGTCAAGTGCAGTTCACAGTGCAACATATAAAGACTAATTTTGAGATAAGCCAATCATTGGACACAAGGAAACGGCCACAAATGAAGGATTTGCAATTCGAATTGGGTAATATTCAGGTAATTCCTAGAATATGCGAAGTTTCAAACGTTTCAGGATTATAGAATTATTTTATGTATGATATAGATTCGATGTGATGGAGCAGGCACTCTGGACTACATCAGCGAGCTTTTAGTGAATGTGCTTCCAAATCTTTTGCGTTTTCAAATCATGGATGCAATTGAGAATCCGGCAAAGATGCGAATTCAAGAGATAATGAACAAGATTGACGTGGAGAGTTTAATCAAGGAAAAAGTTCCAGAGTACGAGCAAAAAGGCGCAAATATGAGCTTGGATTTTAAATTTTAAACAACGAGCTTTATAAATAAATAATAAATAAAATTATGTTTTATTTAATAATATAATAAATATATATATTTTAAAATTACAATTGAAAAATAACCTTATCATCAAATTGCATCGAATTGTGTGTATATGTAGCTTAATCGTAGTATCGTTTTTTCATGGCTCTGTATTTGCGTAAAGAGTAAAGTGCTTCCAATTCCTTGATAATAAACTTGCCATGGCCTATCATTTTTTCGATGGTTTCTGGATTTGTTTCGCTGTGGTTACGCATAAATACATCGTGGCACTTTTTTCGAAACTTGTCCGATCCACCAGGATATTCCGTTCCCAAACGTTGTAACTGAAATAACAATAGATGGAATTGTAAATTTATTTGAATTTAAGTATTTCACCAATATCCAGATAATACGAAATTAATGGGATACATAATAATTTGTCAAATGAATGTACGTACTTGTTTGTACAGATCGATAACACGGCTTCTTTGAGACATTTTATGTGGCTGAGCCTAACACAAAAAATATTAAATATATTTTACAAAACAATCAAACATGTCCAATGTCCAAGTTCATGTGATTATGTCTAAAAACAATAATAATAAACGCAAATCGCAATAGAACCTAGAACGTCAAATGTCAAAATGGTTTCAGTCGAATAAATATATTTATATTTTCAATGATAACGTCGGATAATCTTATTTGAAATTGTAAGGGTATTTAATACATATTTTTTAAATAAGGCACGAGTAAGAAACAAGATAGGTCAACTGAAGGAGCAAGGGAGATGTATGCAAATATGACTAAAAAAAATTTTTCATCAAATTTACAATTTGACAGCTTCATGCGCGAGCCAACTGTTCGAAAATGGAGTGCGTCTAATGCTGACAGTGTAATGCTTATGAAAAGTTAATTATAAATACAAAATTGCATCTGTGGAAATACTATACTTTCTTACCTTTTCCACGGACAATTTGGTTTAGGTCGCACAACGTGATCAATTAATTAATTATTATAAAAAATACGCTTTTTTATGAATAAAGTTTTATACAAACTGGATATTAATAAATACTGAATAGAGCTTTCCAAAAATACATTTTCAATCGCATTTACAGATTCATTATTTATAGCCCAGCATTGCTCGTTTTCTACGAATTCGGAAATTTCAATAACAGGTCCAATTGATTGATTACTGTGTTAAGCAAGGACCATTATGGTTAATTTACAGATGAAACGTGTATTCTTTTTGTATTGGGCTCACAAGACGCGTACATTTTACGCACTATGATTAAAAGAACTTTTGTGATATATGGGAATCAATGTGATCCGGTCATAGCACACCTTACTTGCAGCGTCTAATTTCTTATCTCAAATCTGGATTTATCTAAAAAATATAAATATATAAAATATCGGATGTTTTTGGGGTAACTTTATTTGTTTTCCAATTTATATTATTATTTTTAAAGTAAACAAAAGTAGTGCGTGAGTGATTAAAAATGAAGCATATGAAGCATGACATTTCCTATCCTCTGTATGTGTGTCTTATGTGGTGCCTTCGAGTTAAAGAATACTTGGTGTTACACATTTGGATAGGACGATCGCTTGGCGAAGACGAGCATTTTACTGAAGAGTATTCACCTGAAATAAAATCACAATAAAAAATACTCTTATTTATATTTGTTATAGAATGGAAATTAAACTGATACCATGCTACATTTTTTCTTTTTTTTCTTAGAAAATGCACTATGAATTAAAAGTTTGCATAAGTTTTCATAAATAGTAATAATAGTAGGGTAATTTGAATAAGAAAAAGATTATGTAAACGAATACTTACAATGTCGTCAATTTTCAAAATCGATCGAACGGTTTCGGTAGCCAATGAGATGGCAGCCGTGGAAACCAACAGTGGTTGAACAACGTTTTCGGCCAAGATGTCTGTGATTGCTCCTTTGCGAACATTAATTCCAGCATTTATTTCACCTTGTGCATGTCGGTTACGTAATTCGGTTACTGTGGCAATTGGGTTGAGTCCAGCATTCTCTGCCAAAGTAGAAGGAATCACTTCCATGGCTTCTGCAAAGGCACGGAAACAGTAGGCGTCTACACCTTCAACAGTATTTGAGTGTGCAGCTAGCTGCAGAGCCATCTCGATTTCGGGTGCCCCACCACCGGCAATCAATGCACGATTTCGGACCAGACAGCGAACAACGCACAGGGCATCGTGAATTGATCGAGCGGCTTCCTCTAGAACGAGCTTGTTGGATCCGCGCACCACAACTGAAACGGTACGGCCTGGATTCTGAATTCCAGTAATTTTTACAAATTTATTCGATCCACTGGCAACTTCTTCGACCAAATCAGCGTTAACCAGACTCTCGGCTACAAAGTGGTCCAGAGAAGCAATTGGACGACAGTTTAGTGTCTTGCACACAAACTCAATATCCTCGCGTTCGACGTCCTTGATAACCATTACCTTGATTTTATCCAAAAAGTGCTGAGCCAAATCAGAGACAGCGTCACGTAAAATGGACTTTTGTACAAGCAATACATTGCATCCGGCCTTTTTAATCTGTTTGACAATGTTCAGAATGTAAGAACGCTCCTCCTTTAATACTCGATCCATCGCTGCGTAATCAGACACTACTACGCTATGATCCATCTATAAAAATAAAGTATAATTAAAAATAAATAAATGTGATAATTTCATTACGACATACATCAGTTTTGGGTGGGGAAATGCAGAACTGAACTAAACCAATCTTTGCCTTTTCCAAACGCTTGGGTCCATTACTGCCGGAAGCACGCTGTGTGAACACTAATCCATCAATAAGCTCAGTGTCCTCAATAGTACCACCAAGACTGCGAATCACCTTGATGTTCTTAAGATCGACGCGAGACTCATTACCGGGTTCGGTAACCTTTAATACAGCATCCACAGATAACGGAGCCAAAGTGCTGCTCTGTTGTGACACAACTTTTGAGTTCAGGGAAGTTGAGGCACTCTTGATCAGACTCTCCCTATCGGTGAGCTCGATTGGTTTTGACATAGCAGTCAAGATCTGGACGGCTTTGACGGCGCATCGCTGGAAAGCATCGGAAATGGCAGTTGGATGGATACCCATATGCAATAGTCGTTCGGCAGCCTCGAGAAGAGCTCCAGCAGTAACAACCACAGAAGTAGTGCCATCACCAGCTTCAATATCTTGAGCGCGTGACAGCTCTACCAACATCTTGGCGGCAGGGTGTAGCACGTTCATCTGCTTCAGGATAGTGGCACCATCATTGGTAATAGTGACCTCACCGTTACCAGACTGGATCATTTTGTCCATTCCACGGGGCCCCAAACTGGTACGAATAGCATCGGACACGGCTAAAATATTAAATAAAATTATTTATATCATTGGTGAAATCGAAATATGAAATGATCGATAGCTAAAAGCATTACATATTGACCTATTTTTGGATATCAGTCTCGTATGTTCATTTGCATAGCCTTAGATATAAATTGTATCTCAAAACATTAAAAAACGACAAATAGATAATAGAATGAATTTACCGATCGATCAGGTGATTCAAAAAGCGTCAGATGACTCAACCAGATGTTTGGTTATGTGGAAATCTCATTAAGTTTAGATTTATTTACCATAGATTTTGAATAAAAATATGAATTTAATTTAACATAAAAAACGCTGTTTACAGATCTCAAGGAAATCATCATCAGTTTTTTTACAGCAAAGTTACATTGCACAGTCATAGATTTCAATAGAAACACGCAGAACATTCTCGACCGATTGTTGATGTTTCAAAATGCCGAACACCCACAAAACAAATGTTCCAAACATTAAATAAAAATCACTAAAAATGATCATTTTTCGACCGGAAAAACAGTTTCCTGTAATCGTTGGATTGCAAACAATCGGAATCATTAAAAAAAACAAACCTTTTCCTGCATTTATGTTACTGCTTCGAACATCAGCCGGTTTGCTCTTATCCTTGTATGCCTGTCCCTGGGGTCGGAGCTTTGTTGCGGTTGCCTTTGGTGCCATCTTTAAATATTTGTTCACTGAAATACCGAAGAAAATACACAATTAAACACTATTTTTCGATGGATGATTAAAGATTCGATTTTATTTACAATTTTAAACGAAACCTACGGCTGAGATATAGAAGATTATTGTTATTTCGGCAGAGGTTTGACAATTTGACAGCTGCAGACTGCGGCGAACAAGGACACTGAACTAAATTTACTGTGGTGAGTTTTTCATTTCCATTACGCACAAATAAGCTCTTATTTATTTCGCTGTGATTTCGCTTCGGCGCTTTAAAAGGCCGAAAGCAAAAAGCATTTCCAAACGATTTGACAAGTGAAAACAACAAACACAGTTGTTTTGCAGATTGCAGCCCAAATACCAACAAATTGATCACTAGAACTGTTAAAATGCTGGCTGTGTCCAGTAAACGTCCGTCGGAAAATCTGTCCATTGTTCCGGAACCAAAACGCACCCGAAATGAGATTGCAACTTACGCCAACAAGGACAAAGCGCTCCTGGAATCAGTGAGTACAATGCTATACATAACCTCAATGTGAGAGATACATTGAATATGTTTTAATTTTAGGGAATCGCAAGGACTTCCAATCTACTATCACCTATTATGCTGTTAGAAGGTCACCAAGGTGAAATTTTTACGTGCGAGTTCCACCCAGATGGCCGTCATTTGGTTTCCAGTGGCTTTGACAGACAAATTTGTAAGTTTGTTACCCTTCTAATCGTAGCCTAATCAAATTAATATTTTATATTATGTTTTAAGATATATGGAATGTCTATGGCGAATGTGAAAACGTTAGTGTGATGAATGGACACACTGGAGCCGTTATGGAAGCTCATTTTTCTCCAGACGGTGGAAATTTGTACACCTGCTCCACTGACAAAAATTTGTCTATTTGGGACGTACAGACATCGCAAAGAGTACGAAAACTAAAGGGGCACGCCGGATTTGTAAACTCTTGTCATGGAAACAGACGAGGTGACCAAATGCTAGTTTCTGGTTCCGATGATAATACCATAAAAATATGGGATGCACGCAAGCGCTATGCAGTCCATACCTTTGACAATTCGTTCCAAGTGACGGCGGTATGCTACAACGACACATCGGACTGCATCATTACGGGAGGCTTAGACAATGATATTAAAGTTTGGGACATTCGTAAGAATGAGATCATATATCGTCTGCGTGGTCACACAGATACGGTTACTGGTGTTGCTCTATCGCCAGACGGATCATATGTTCTTTCTAACTCCATGGACAACACACTTCGAATTTGGGACATTAGACCATATGCTCCGGCTGAGCGGTGTGTAAAGATTTTTACTGGACATCAACACAATTTTGAAAAAAATTTACTTCGTTGTTCCTGGTCACCGGATGGTGAAAAAATCAGTGCAGGATCTGCAGATCGATTTGTGTACATTTGGGACACAACCTCACGTCGAGTTTTGTATAAACTTCCGGGTCATAATGGTAGCGTAAATGCAGTAGACTTTCATCCAAAAGAATCCGTTGTCCTATCAGCATCTAGTGACAAGAACTTGTACCTTGGTGAAGTAGATTTCTAAAAACTAATCTTTTTTAAAATACATTTTTATTATAAAGAAAACTGTGTAACAATTATTTTTTGGGTGCTCCATATGCGTCGGGCATCCTCTCAATAGTGTATCGGTACTGCGAAACGTACATAATAGGTACACCGGGAATTTTTCTAATTCTGTTTTTAAGGTCCTTATCGTTGGTGGCGACAATGTAACATTTGTGTTGCGTTACTCGATTTACCAGGCAGTCGTCAGCATATGTGCCCTTATGCATACAGGTAATCCGCTCAAATCGATTGTCCTTGATAATACGTAATGCCAGTTTGAATTTGGGTCCCATTTTCTCGAGTTCGGCCTGTACGCAGTCCGTAATGTAAGGAATACATTTGGCGTACAAGCAGTCCATCATGTTCTGAATTATATCCAGTTTGTTTTTTATACTAAAGTTAACAAAATTTGTATCCACAAGAATATGATAAGGTGGTCCGAGCTGTGTGTTGTATTGGAAGAACAAGGCAGAACTTTGCTGGGGTGTTTCACTAATTTTAAGCGCTTGTGGATCTTCTTTTTTTTGTTTCTTTGGAGCTGCGCGATCTTTGGCCTTAAGTCGAGCATCACCTGGTTTGATCATACGTTTCAATCCGGACATTCGTTGTTGCGAACATTTCTTAGTTTTCTTTTGCTTTCCCTATAAAAACATAAAATTACATACAAACGAGATATTTAATGAGAGTATTATATGAATTACCATATTTTTGTATTTTAGTGGTTTTTTTGATATGAAAAATTGTATTTCGGTATATAAATTCGTCAACTGGAAACTGTACACAGAACTCAAATGCACATGTTTCAAAAAGAGTAGCGATGAAAACAAAATGTCAAAATAATAAAAATTGACATGATGTTTGTTGAGTTTGTAGCAGTGGTGAGTTTTATATTCAATGTGTGCTATCTCCATCTAGTATCATATTTAAAAAAGTGTTGCAAGAGAATAGTTTTAACGTATCTTTCACTTATAATAAATAAAGCTATACTATCTAGAAACTCACCGGTCATTTAAACTAACTATTGGCATTCCCGAAGACATTCCACAGTACCGAAGAATAGTGAACAAACTATCGGCACCAAAATGCAGAAACTTAAACTATATAGATGCCCTTATCAACTTCAGTTTAACTTTACAGACAAACCACAAAACACTATAGAATGGAAATGTCAATTGAAAAGTCATTGGCATCCATAATATAGTGTGACAGCGCTTACAATGCAAAATCGTCAAATGCGCCACTCTATAGACTTCTGTGAGACAAACAGTAGTAGATGCATGGCTAAAAAGACCTGAAAATCAGTAAGACTCTGCTTGGGAGCTTACATCAAAATATTGTTTCTGTATTTTCAAGATTAAAATTTTATCAAAACCATGTATAATTTATTTGTAAACGGTAATTAAAGCTTAAACGTATTTTTTTGTATTCGCTTTCGAACCTTGCGTATACGATTATTAGTGGGTTCTGCATCGGGTTCTGCTACCCTGGCCCTTAAAAAATAGGTAAAAAAATTAAAAAAATAACAATGCAATATTTAAGATTTAAAAAAAAATAAAACGGCGATAAGTAAGTCACCGTTTAAAATAATTTCTGTGAACTTGATTTCTCAATTAGGCATTGTCTGAACGTAACAAAATATTTTTGATTTATTAAAAATAATTTTAACGAAAATACCGAGGAAAATACAACGTAGGGATTTTTTTGTAGAAAAGACAAAAGCTCGAAATTTGCATCTACATTTTGAGTTATTTTTTTTTAACTTTTACACATGAAACCTAATAAAAAAAACTTTATAAAAAGTATTATAAAAAAGTGTTATATAGTTGAGCAATAAAATAGGTATTAAAATTTACAATATTCTTTATTGTACACATATAGTAGTTTTATGAACAATTTGCACTATTTAATATTTGAAAAAAAAATGGTGGAGATATGGATAAGCCTGTAAGTAGGACCCACATTTTAAAATCATTGCTGTGTACTTGATTTCTCGTTTAGGCATTGTCTGAAATGTAACCACCTTTCTTAAAAATGTAATTCTTTAATATCACGAAGGGTTTTTTTATTTGATTGTAAAAAAGCTCGAAATCATCGATTGAAAAAAACGATTTTTTTTTTTTAAATGTTTAGTATGAAATGTCGATTTGTATTGAGTGATTTTTCTTACTTCCTTAAAATTATTTTCCAATATATTACACCATTTTTGGACAGGCGTGTACCAATAACGACATATCCCCTCTATAAAAATAAATAAATGGGCGCCAATAAAAACATATGAGTTTGAGCACGCTTTTTATTTTTAAAACTCTAAAATTTAATTTGCTAGTGAACCAAATTCATGTTTTGACATATCTGCATTCTCTAGTATGAAACAGCCTAACATAGACCAAATCGGGCAACCCATAACCACAAACAACTTTTGACACTTCGCAATTGACGCAAAATCAATAATTATAAATGGCGGCCGGTTACTCAGAAATGTGCATACGTTGACACAAAAGACAAAAGTTCAAATTCGTTGCCACACGCATTAGCAGTGCTTATAAGTTTATTTTGAAATGTCCAATTGTTCCGTTCGCAAACCGTCCAGACATTGTGTTTAGGTAAGTGCTGTTGTCTTCAAATGTGTTGTGTCTGGTGTCCTGGGCCTGATCGGGCGAAAAGTGTATGTGTGGGCGTAACAATACAATATACCGCGCGCAAGGCTTCCCGTATGTTTTTGTGGTTTTAATGAATTTCTGTTAGGATTTGTTATTGTAATGAGCTTTGAAGAACGCCTTTACTTTGCTATATATTTTTTTCACTCTGCAAAAGAAGCAGTCTCCAAAAATCATCTTGCGTATGGCTATAAAACAGCTGTGTTGGCATTTGGCAAAAGAGTTGTGCGTTCGGGGTCACTTATTTATTAGCAAAGACTGAATTTGTTAGGATCGAAAAAGTGGTTGCAATATGTTGCACAGTAGTAATTTGACATATTCAAGAAGTTTTGTTACACATAAATGTCTTCTTAAATTTGAAAAACATTATCATAGGTCTAATCAGCAAAAACATATACAATACACTTATTAAAAAGAACCAGTTTGCTTGTGTGCATTCTGCAAATACCTGTTCCAATGAGAAGTCCGCTCCAAATAGCAAATGATGCCGTTAACGGAGTACGGAGTGCTTATTCGAATGTTCGCGATAATATACAAAGCATTCTCAGTGAGTATATTATTGTATCGTGACTTCTAATTGTATAAAAATGGTGGATTTGCCAATGGACGAATAAAATATATCATTATAAATTTATTTTGTCCTTAAATATTGAGCAATATAGTGATGCAGATTGTCGTACTGATTGCACAAACCAGTTTGCTTGGATACTTTTGTATCAATAACATTTGAACGGTTTTTCGGCGACTTGTTGTGCTTGTAAGGGATGTAGAGAAGAGTGATGATGCAGAATTTTCAAAAATATGTATATATATTATTTATTATTCAATGCTACTGCATTTAAATAAATATATGTGTTGACGACAGCAAAATATTTTCTCCGGGGAATCCCACTACTAAATGCTTATCGTACGGTATTTTGTATACGTTGGCAAAGAAAACTCAAGTTTCGCTTTCGGAAATGCGATACCAAAAAACAACAACGTTTTAATTGCCTAGCTGCGCAAAAACGTCGCGCGTTACTGTTTGATTCGACAACGTCTATCAAGATAACACACGCACTAAACGCGTGCGTGGTTATCTAATAAGTTAAAACATATGTGACCGCAAATCAAACATCCTACACGTCATATTTAAACAAATAGTATAAGCTGAATATATCTGCACCCCAGAACCCCTTTATTTTTCATTATTGAGTTCGTGAATCAATTGATTTTTTTTTTTTTTTTCAGATATCACATCATACGCAAAGCAAATAGAGAAAACATAACAAAGTAAAGCAGCAAATACCACCACAACAAAAGCATTCCCGGCATCCTATCGACATGAGTGTAGTGTTTTTATTGGTTACGCTCGAGTTAAATACGAGTATTGTGTAAAAAGTCATAACTCATAATATCTGAGTGTTTGTGTGCGTACAAAATAAAGAAGAATAACAGTAGACATAGCAATTCTAGCAATTGCACTTCTTGTGGGTGGTGTACCTTATTAATTGAATGTGAAAAATTGTATAGTATTTTCGAGTATGTCTGATACGACGACTCTTTCATCTGTGACTAGTGATTCGGCAAAGCCAGTCGCTGTGGTCCCAGTAGCTGCAGCTATTGCAGTTGTTGCACCTACCACCCGAAATTCGGTTACAACTCAAGGCCCAACGCAGTCTCCGGCCTTGGTAAAATCACATGAGCATACACAACAGCAGCAACAGGTTAAAATGCACAGTGCACCCATTCACGTTGCTAGTGGCCCTATACCTCGGCCTTATATACATCAGCGAATTCATCAGGTGCCGCAACCAAACACTGGCGTCTGGCCACATGTCGATCCAGTGTTTCATTTTGGCCCGGGATTTGAGCACCAACATTACTGTCCGACACACTCGCAAGGACCGCAACCGCATGAACATGTCGTTTTCTTCCACATCAATCCAGGTGTTTCGGTTACATTCCAAATTGGAAGCACTAGAGAGGTGATAAGAGGTTAGTAGATTTTTTTTATTTATTATCTAGATTCTAGAGCTTACAAGAAAACTCGAAATAATATTTGTTTCAATCATATAAGTATATGATGGTAACAAAACTTCGCGCGGCATTTTTATTATTTTCATATAAGTGTGTGCATCAGACCTAAAGAATAACTCGAGATAAATTGCAGAAAAAATCATCGTCATCATCATCATCATCATCATCGGTTTCATGTTTAAGTTTTCTTTAAAGGTTGATAACCTCTATCTATGCATAGTAACACACAGTGTGAATATACACTTACATTACATATACATATATTACACCACATACACATGATATATATGCTAAATTATATATTTATTTTGTGTGTGTGTATGTATGTGTGTGATTGAATGTATGTAGATTGTACACGATTGCAAAAGAAGAATGTAAATGTGGCCAGCACTATTATTATCACTCAAAGCTCGCATGTGTATAAATATACTGATTAATTTCTCTAAAGGCGACATAAGCCGTTGACGTTGTCTTTGTCGATTCTCACTACACACTGAATAGTTGAGAAAAAGGTATGTATCTTTTGCGCGCAAATCCGCAATGTCCGGCTGAGTTACTTACATAGAGTCGATTCGATTTTGCTTTTTCTCTCGTAAATAATTAGAATACAAAGCAAAATTATATTACGTTGTATAGAAAACAGCAATTATGTTTGTATATATATATACAGACTATAGAGTATACAAAACACACACACACACACACGTACAGAACATAAAAGAGTTAAATTACACTGTAATTTTAATTCGTTCTCTTATATACCAGTGCACGTACGTACGTATGTGTGCTTTTGCTGAATCAGTAAGCGTAGCAACTCTAGCGTCTGGCTCTAGCTTGTACGTGCTGATCTTGCACTGTGCTTCTTCTAAATGTTCATTGTTCAGCTAAAGAACACGTTGAGGGGAGAACATACACAGCCGGATTATAGCCGGATAGCGGATACATTTTCTGATAGAGAACGCAGTCAATTCTCGAATAATGTACTTCCCTATAGTTTGTTGCACACTATTTGTGTAATTCTTTTATTTTTGTTTGTATGTTGTATATTTTGTTGTCGTCATTTTTAATCATATCACAAAGCAATATTTTTCGACTTTGTCGTTATTTTCTAATTAGAATTGTGCATTGTGTAACTACACGAACACCGGATAAACCGAAATGGGGAGACTGCTGTATCTTCCGCGTAAGAGGAGAGGTGGCAATGCTTTCTCGATGTTTAGTAAAATAACTCTAGTAGACATTCTCTGGGCTTTTGCAGTTCTTATGCTGTTTGTGAGTCTATGTACCTGGTTGGGTGAGTGCTGTTTTCTGAATCCGAATTGCTGCGATGGTAACATTTCCGTAGATTCGACGTCTGAACTGAGTCAGGATTGTACCATAATTTCGAAGAGCTTAGCAAATACAATAATTAGGCTCATAAAGCGGTGGCTGGTTGGGTCAGATCATAGTTTGGGTATCAAAGTTCCCTAAAATAATCGGTAGAAGCGTCTGTATTTTGGGTCCTGTATTATTCTTATTTAGATAATATTTAGGTTCACGGAATTGTCTATGCGAGCAGTTCTACTTTAGCGCTAGCGGTGTACACAAAAGTTGTATCACAGCGAAGGGGGCAATGGGCAGATTTCTTTTCCAAGAAGAGCTTTTGATAAACGCTAGAAGTTTTTATCGCCTTTACCGAATGCAGAGAAGGTGTTTTGAAAGTCATCACAGTGCTCTTTGAAAACAACATTTTTTTATGATCGAGGTCCGAAATTGTTCTTCGGCTTTCGTTTCATTGTGGTGTTCCGCAATTTGGATCAGCTGTTTTGTATTATCTAATAGCTCGATTGTTTTGCATCTAACTCTGCGACGTGTTGTTTGATTGTGATTTGTGTTTTAGATTCGAGAATGCAGATAGTAGATATTTCGACAATCACAGAGTTGTCTGAGCTGAGTACAAGAGAACGGGTAATGTGAATATGTCTTGCATAAGCAAAACCCTTTAATCTTGATGCATGTACCTCTCAAAATCTATATAACATGAACTCGCACCACTCAATACCCAAATTTCTTGAAGCCCGCAACAATTCTGGGTTTTAAGTGTTATCATTTCAAAATAATAAAAGAAGTCCCTAATGAGATAAAGGGGCATAACTAGTTTCATGCGGTGTGTTGATTTTTTTTAAAGTTATTTAAAAGACAAAAAGTCAACATCAAGCACTTGAATACCCTTCCCACTTTTTGGTTTATATGGTACCATATATTTGAATGTATATGCGATTTGTGGGAAGTTTTAAACCCATTTTGTTCTGTTATTTTTGTTGTTGAGCTATAATTCGCGCAATTATAATGTATTAACCTGATTTAAATTAAGATCATGCAAATACAGCAGACTTGCGTTATCGTTAATTGGTTAACCTGGTTATTAGTATAAAAAGGTATTGATAACAGGGTCTTTAATATTTGCCACCCCTCTTTCTGCCATTCGCAAGGGTGGCTTTTCTAAAGTCAAATTCAAAACGTTTTGGACATTGTACTCTAATATCTTTTAAATAGGTATTTTCTTATATGATTCCGAAGAGATGTTTGTCATATGATACTATTCCACTTAATTTTACTTTCCATCGACACTAAAAATATAATTGAACCTCTTTTTTTATTATTTTTTGCTTCTATGGGTTTCCCACTTTTTATGTGGGGCATGCCTCTTTTCGAATAAACCCAAATTTATGAAATCCAAAAATTTGTAAACTATCGCCATATATTTTTGTAATCTTTACTTTCTCGCAGGAAAAGTCCGATTTTGTAAACAAAAAATCTGTTGCAGAGAAGCAAATATGATCCCCAGGTGGAGCCAAATATTTTATCAAAAACTCTTAATTAAAAAAATATTTTTAGATTACAGCTAAAGAATAATCTA
>JANSTU010004421.1:0-17723 GCA_027564075.1 Bolitophila hybrida
TCTATCCATGAGACAATGCTTATTTCTTTTTCAACTTATTAAAAATAAATTACCACATTATATATTCACATTGTTAATACCATTTAATTCAACTCGTTGTCAACGGTATATTATACCTTTACATAGTTCTTCTCATACGCTCAATTCTTTTTTTGTCAATGTTATTCCTGTTGCCATAAAGTCAAGTACAAACTCAAAAAGCTTTAAAAGAAAATTCCTAGAATTGAATATTTAATACTTGTCATTTATTTTGTTTATTTTTTGAAATTTAATGATATCAGTTACGATGAAGCAACATCAAAGATTTAATTTCATTGTTTACTACTATATTATTTAATTGTTATAATTATTGAATTACTACTATTACTATTGTTAAGATCATTATTATTAAGATCCTTATTTTAACTCTACCTTTATAACATCAATATTATCCGATTTATATTGTCTAAGACAAAATGTATAATTATAAATAAATAAATATTATTATTATATTATTATTATTATAAAAAAAAGTACTTGAGAACCCAGAATAAATGCATCTAAATGTTTATGTGAAAATCAACTGATTATTAGCTATCAAGCGTAATTTGGTAACAAAGTTAGGGTAATTTTTGTGCATGTAGCATGTAGCTTACTTTAATGAAAGCCAGAAAAAGGGAATATTATATATTAAAAACAAATACTCAATTACACAAAATTCTAATTTACAAATAAAATATATATTACTTTTCGTATGTATTTTCTCACGCTGAGTTCGAAAATAAATGTAAATTTTTCATAAACAAGTTTTTGAGAAATTGTAAATTTTTCTTTTTTTATGATTATATTTATATTATTTTATGATTATCACAACAGAATTATCTACAATATTTTAGGAATAGCATCTGCAACTCTACGTGTGAAATAATGGGTGAATATCGTGTCATATTATTCTTACCGTGTGGGTTTTTGGTTCAACAGACTGGTTTTAGAAACAGTACTAAATGGGTTTATGTGGCAGTAAGATTTGTTATGTATCCAGTTCCTCATTCAAGTGAATTTCTTCATCCTAAGTGCTCCGATGAATCTGTTGAATCTTCCTGATTAGGCAGATAGTCAAGCACAAACAGTGACACAAAACTTGAACCGGATACGCAATTGCAAGTTTTACATTGCGGGTTGAATGTTTTGGTAAAAGATTTCGTGCTGTAAAAGGGAAAATCGGAGTTACATAAATCTCGCCTAAAGCAATGGAACCTTTTGGCTCCGTACGTGAATGGAAGATTTTACAGAAACCGCCATAAGCCTTACGCACGTCATATTCAACTGCAACTCGTAAAGTCTTAACATCCAAATTAGCGACGCTTATTAATTGACGGTAGTAAGGAAAGTTTGAAAGCAGTCCAATTGCATATTGGAAATAAAAAAAGTCTATCCCCATTGCTCATGCTATCAACTCTATAGAATCATACTCCACAATATCCAGTTTGATAGAATACATTCAATTTGAGCATCACAACTAGAAAATATGTTCCGATCTTAAAGGCGTCGGCAAGTTGTGTAGATATTATACAAAATATAGCTGCTTTGTATGCCTTTGGAAAAGCCGCGCTCGTGAACCCTAATATAAACGAAAAAATGGCTTGAAAGGGAGAACGTCACAGTTGGCAAAGACAACATTAAATTAGTACCTCCATGTCAAATATAATGTATCAAGTGTGAGTGACGAACACCAACAAATTAAGACCATTTAGCGGCGCAATAAAGGGTTTTTGGGATGACGCAATGTTGGGAGGTTCCACACGAGAGATGTATGCCGAAATTAACCAAAGTCCAAACAGGAGCAACAACTATTTCTAAAAAAATCTAAATATATAAAAAAAAACTTTTAAAAAATGTAGAGAATGTTTGATGATTAAAAAATAAAATTAAAAAAATAATATATTCATAAAATGTGGGATTTGGATTTATTCAATTCATCGCTCATAACTTTGTATGTTTTCAATCGATTTTCTATTAGTTGGTCTTATTTTTAGCATAAAAGTATCAGCTTGAGAAACTAGTCTCGTTTTTTATAAATTTTTATTTTTCAGGTCATAGAATTATTTTTTTTAAATCGTGTAAATTATATTAAATAAATTTAAAAAATTAATTAAATTTTGTATGACTTATAATGTGAAAAAAAGTTTTAAAAAAAGGAAAAATTGACAATATATATTCCATAAAAAAATACATATGAATATAATAAATTTCTCACAAATATACAAAAGATTCATTATGTAAACTAGTAAAATATAGGAACTAACACTAATCAATACGACTTAGTGCATTCGAGATGAATTTGGGATTATTTATTTTGTGCTATTTCTGTTTTTTTGGAGACTTGTCCGTTGCATACATTGAAAAAGCAACAAATGTCGGCTGCGTTTTAATTTAAATTTATAATGTTCAGATATGTATTGATATATTCTCAAAAGTACAAACATCCCTCTTAAAGCAGCATTTTTTGTTTTTTGTGTGAGAGAGCTAAAAATGTAATGGTCAATTAGATATTTTTTTTACCATACCATGGATAAGGATTATACGTGAAAACAACATTATCCTTCGGAGTCCAGT
Organism: Bolitophila hybrida; assembly: GCA_027564075.1. Lineage (NCBI taxonomy): Eukaryota > Metazoa > Arthropoda > Insecta > Diptera > Mycetophilidae > Bolitophila > Bolitophila hybrida. Next base: position 2,596 of record JANSTU010004421.1, read on the forward strand.
AACAGATAACAGTTCTCAGCACGTTTAGTAAATCGATATGCCTAAAGAACAATTCTAGTCCACTGTTAGTTCGAGTTTCCTTATTCAGAATAGCAATAGATCGTACGCTGTTAAGCCCTGGTCAGTCAGACATTGTTGGTCTGGCCATGGCGTCATAGAAGCTTAATGTCTTCTTGGTTAATTCATATGTATTGGATTTATATAGTCATAAATTTGTTGTAATCACATGTTCATAACTACAGAAAACAGGTATTTATAGCCAAATTTTCCAACTAACTTTTTTTGCTGCCTTAATAATTTATCATCACAGCGCTTGCTAAAATTTTTAATAAATATGTTTACTAACATTTCGATGAGTACTCAACTCAATTTTTACTTTCTCCCTACTTTACATCCTGGAGGTAAGAAAGTAAAATGGGTCTGCAATTTATCACTTTCTCACCGCTAGGCAGATGCAGAAAGTACGATTTTCGCATGCGCTGTGATGAAAAATATAGTCTGTTTTTCTATCTCTGCCAAATAAAACGGATGTTCTACTGTACCACACCACCCCCATTTCATAATTCCAGCCAATAGACTTCCAATTGTAAATAACTCGTTTAATGTTCGTGTTGCCGTTTTTTTGGACATAACATATAGTTTTCTAATTAGTTGCTCAATTCAAAAGAAAAAAACTGGTCTGAGTTCAATATTATATTATATTAAAACACTATTTTTTCAAATACACTGGAATTTTTTTTATTTAACATGTATTGTATCAAAATTGTTCAATTCGAAACACACCACACAACAATTTATATAAACATTAAATCTGATTTTCAAGTCACATGTGTCTCGTGTCAGAACACTAACAAAAAAAAACTCAACACAGAAAGCTGGACCTTACAAAGTTAGATAAACGGTTAAAATATTCGGTCATATTATTTATTGGCTCAGCTTGTCTTTAGGAAGTTCTGCATCTTTTAACTCGAAGGAAGTCATGATCACACAAAACTCGAGCAGGTATTGATCTTATATATATATACTTTTTAACTTCTATAGTTATAATTTACTATAATTATAAACATAACAAACACGTAAGAACACTTAGGCATGACTTACAGATATTATAGACCAGATGACCTTTTGACCTGTAATATGTTAAACCTTTTCGAGCCTGTCTATTTGTATAAGCAAAGTTGAGTCAAAATCTATTGGTATGCTGTATTCAACCCTAAGGCCAACATATTCACAATAACTTACAGAATCAAAAAGAAAAGCCTGCAAAAAAGTTTCACAAATAAACAAAAAACACTGAAATGATAATATGTTATTATTCTCATAAACTAATTCTCAGTTTCCGGAAATTGTTTCCAAATAATCAATACATCTAGCATACCAACAAAAACTCCACAACGTCCATATGTTGAGGATAATTAACGTACCATAAAACCGGCAGTAAAATAAAGTTGACAGAGATGAATAATTAAATTACTTTAAAAAAAGTACAGCACATATGCCAAGGTTAGCTGCATATTATTTAATACATATAACTCTCAATCTATATAAACATAAAACAAATAATGTAACATGTAATACAAGTTAAAAATTATGTGCAAATACCATGTTATCCAATTTTGAAAATATTCTGAAAGTTGTTTAATCTCTGATCGAAAAAAACTCGTATTCACTCACAGTGCGCCCGACAGCCTAGCCCCAAAACCGTAACACTGATCCTCAGAGACTTATGCAATTCAACACGCACTCGAACGACCAAAAAAAAATCGCATAAGCAAAAAAAATAAGGAGCATTTTGAGTTCATGTCTGACACACATACACTCACAACTAAATGTTTGTATTTAAAACGATAATAAACGTTTGTTTCGATTTTTTCGGCCAGTCAAAGCCTTTGCAAACTTGTTCTTTATCAGCGCCATTTCTCTAACACGATATGTCTTATATTATTTGTAGCAGGGCACGCATAAGCGTTTGCGTGTGTATAGTATTTTAGCGTTATGTTTGTATATTTTGTCTCTCTGATCCAAAACACTTACACGTTATAATAAAATAATCAAAAACAAGATCAAGTCGCTGACGTAATTACTTTCAATTTCAGTGAGAACGGCGGTAACAGTTAGTCGGTGTCAGTGCAGTCGGTATACACGTATATCGTATATGTTACAAAGATATTGTACCTGTATGTGTATATCAGACACGCAGATAGTTTCAATTGGACAATCTTCAACTATATTACGGAGTAATTATAATTCTTTAAGTTTTATTAAGAAATAGAATATTAAACAATTAAACAATAATTTAACGAATTTCTTAACTGAATCTTAATCTGGAAAAGTCTCACAACAAATGATTCAACTCTAACAACATAGACTCATGCTGTCCCAGTACAGTGTCGATGTTGCGCATACTACTAATCAACTTTCGCACTTAACGCTCACAACGGCTTAATCATGTAAAATAATATATACACACTCTTGTAGTCTTGTGTTTATGTGATGCCATATGAGAATATATATATAGTACAGGTACGCGTATGGATTGTATCTAATTACGAAGTATATTTAAGATATAAAAAAATATAATCAATAATTTGCGCAACAGAAAAATAGATGAAAAAATCTGTAAGTCGATGTGTGACATACGTTATTATTTACGTGTGTTGTCCACGTACATAAGTTAGCCAATAACGCAACGTGAACACTTAACTTTTATGTGTTTATATAGTTTCCTAAGTGCACGCGTGTGGTACCTCTTACCTGGTTATAAGAAATGTGCGCTCTAAATGCAATTTGGATTAATATATGTGTGAGAAAGGAATGCGGGTTGAATATGGTGGAATTAATATTTACCTTAAATTCTGGGAACACCGTGAATTTGAAAAACGACAATGAATGCGTTCGATTTGCAACGGTACCCAACATCAAGGTAAACTACTTAACACTCCACCTACAGTTTTGTCGCCGCGCGCGTGTTCACTCATCCAATTACCGTCAATATTCATAAGCCGCCTTGTGTCTTTTGTCCGCGCAAGAAATGCACAGGTTTATATATATATATATATATAGTTACTTGTCGGTGCAGCGCGGTACCATGCCGTAAACGTGGCTGCAATCATGTAATTTCTTTATTATCACTATTTGTACAGTTGGTGCACGCGAGTTGCGTGATCGCGTGCACTTGTGTCGATCGATTTCGATCTGGCCGGTGAAATGGATATGTCCATCTGACATTTGAATGGTCGTTAACAATGCTCATGAATTTCGGTTTCGGACGTGTAGCACGACAATTGGGTAACTAATCAGCTCAACTAACGTGACTACTGACTATATACATAGAGATGTGTGACTTTATTGAGCAACTTTGTATTTATAAGAGAAATGGCTTTATTTAAAACATTTTTAATAAATTATTCGCATAATGGGGCAATTGTTGCAGCTTTTAAAATAATTCGTATTTGGTCAATATCACGTTTTCATATTATGATTACAATCATTTGTTGATGGTTTGTCATATTTAATGAGAATGATCAGTATTATTGTTTGTTAACAAAATAAAAATGATATACCTCACTATTTTTGAATATGTATATCATGAATCAAATATGATTTTTTTTTTTAAATTTCATTTGTGTCGAATGGTTATGAATGTTAATTGTTTATTAAATCTATTGTATTATGGATTAATTTGTTCTGTATCTTGATCCACAATAGCTTAATTCAAACAACTTTCGGAGAACTAAACAATGCTCTTAGATCATGCAAAAACTCGGCAGCAGGACTAGACGTGATTTTTGAAGTCATATGCAACACACTGTATGATCACACAAATAAACATATTTCAAAATACTCTATTTTACATTTAACATCGTCACGAGGACAAATCTCAGAGCTATCCTCGCTTCTGTACAACATTTACACACAAAACATCGACAAGAAATGTAAGAAATGAAATCTTGTAAGAAATGTTGAGCTCATACCATATGCAGACGATGTCCTTCAAGTCAAAACCTCAGTCAAAACAGGAGTTCTACAAAGAACTCTTGGCAATTCCCCGAGATGACATAATTGTCACTATTGGCGATTTTAACGCCAAGTTAGTGTCGGACAATGAATGGTAGACCCATGTTATGGGAAAGCATGGTCTGAAAAGAACAACCTCTTTGTTGAGCTGTGCAACACTCGACAATTGGTACCTCAAAGTTGTATGACGGCGAGACGGAGAACCAGATAGACCACTTCGCCATCTCCAAAAGGTGGCGAAAGTGTCTATTTGACGTGAGGAACAGGCTCGGAGCAGACGTTGGGAGCGACCACCACCTTATGGTGGCCACTCTCAGGTTGCGAACGGCAGCTGTAGTGCAAAGGCGACCAAATCTATTGCTACACTCCCTAGAAGATGCTAGACAAAAAATCCCAGAGGTCAAGCAACGGTACTGAAATGAACTGCAGACAAGGGCAACACTGGGAAATATTATTCAACCACTGGATGGACGGTGGCAAAGCATTTGCAACGCTTTCCGCATCGATGGCGAGAAGGTTGTTGGTAAACGGCACCGCAGACGTGAACACAGGGTTTAGGACGAGTCCTGGCGTCTCATTATAGAGCGTCGGCTGCTCAAGGCTCAGGTGCCAAAAACAGAATCTCAGTGCTCGATACTCTGATGTGCATCGCCTCTTAAAGAGAAGTGCAAGACTCGACAAGAGGAGACAGGTCAGCTATCTTGACTCACATGCACCAGCTCCTCCACTCAACTGATCACTGTTACCGATATCGGATCATCGCAAAGAAGACGAAAGAAAAGCGGCTTAACACAAGCGAACGGTGAACCCGTTGAGATTGTTGATAAATTCTGCTACCTCGGAAGCTTGTTAACTGTTGATGGAGGAACAGTCATTGACATCTGTGCCCGAATCAAAAAAGCCCGCTCAGCCTCTGCGATGATCAGCGTCGAATGGCGCTCCACTCAGCTGTCAAAACGAACGAAGCTGAGACTGTTCGACTCTAACGTCAAATCGGTCATTTTCTACGGTTGCGAGACATGGAAAGTGACCTCTGCTCTGACCGGGAAACTGCAAACTTATGTCAACCACTGCTTGAGGCGGATCATGTGCATCAGATGGCCGGAGTCCGAATACTGAACCGAAGCACCCGTCTCAATCCAAGTTCGACGGAGAAAGTGGCAGTGGATCGGTAACACCTTGCGGCGCGGTTCGAACAACATTGCAACTCAAGCGCTGCAATGGAACCCGCAAGGAAGTCGTAGCAGAGGTAGACCGAAAACGACGTGGAGGCGCACAGTCGAACGAGAGCTGGGAAAAGCTCAAACGAACTGGACGGCGATAAAGGCTTTGGTCGTCAACCGCGTCCAGTTCCTTAACTTTGTTGCTGATGCCCTATGTCCCGAATAGGGATCGAAGGAATTTATATATATATTATTTGACATCCCATTAGTGCATATAGCGCTGTTGTTTATTTAATAAAATTTTGCGAGTTATGAAACATGTCTGCAAGATTTTCATAAGTTTTTGATTAGACCTCAGTGTTTCAATTATTAAACAAAAAAAAATTGTATATTGTTATTGTTTGCAAACACACAAAATCACCTTCTTTAAAGGGCTTATTACTGTGCCCAAAGTACTTGATTATCATTTCAACAGTAACGTGTACCGGAAATACCATACTAATATTGCAAATTTTTAGTAAAACAATTATTGCAATATAATCAGAAAACTAATCTTTTCTTCTGAACTTAAAAAAATATTACGTATTATCTATTTATCTGCAACTTACACACAAATTTCATACACAATTTGAACATATTCTAATTTTTCGGTATGTTGCTGCTGTCAAACGTGACACAAAAATATCGCCTCAAATGGTGTTGCTAGTCGCCAATAATAAATTACAAATTAAATATCAGTAACATAAATGTTACATAAATATTGTTATTGTTTGTTGTTTGTGGTAGAGGTAAATAAAATATTTCAACAAGAATTGTATGTTAAGAATAAAACAAGTTATACTGGCTCACATTAGATAAACTCACGTATCGCATAAATTCATGTTTTACTTTATTGACCGTTTTGATCGTCTTTAACCTCACTTAATTACACTGCCAATTTGAAATACACATTTAACACATACAAATGTAATATTTTTGAAGAGCTTCTCTAAGATGACGAAAAGGCATTTTATATATATTTGCTGATACGTTTATTGTCATGTATACACGAGAAAAAAATATTTGCAATGAAATATGACAGTTTTAAGAAAACTTATAAAATATGTTCTTATAATATGCAGTTAGCGCAGGCCGCACACATTCCACTCTTGACTGTGGACAAATAGCGATCACAACGAATGTTCCGAAAAGCTTTAAGGCATTTCACAGCTGACAGACCAATGTTGTATATTTACGTGACAGCTAAACCGACAGATCTGTCATATGTCAAAAGGCAAAAGGCAGAGCGCGGAGTAAATGTCAAATATACTGCGTAACTCATGTATCGCCCACACAGAACTTAGTGACTACAGCGCCAAAGTTGGCCAACAAAATTAAAATGATTTGATTTTGTCGGACGGTGTTGGGCACACATTTGACTGTGTGGAATATGTGCGTATGTTCATATAAATACATGCGTTTGATTTTGTGTGTTTGTCATTTTATTGACAGACAATCATGAGTGACATGTGTGAGGCCTGCGAAAGTAAGATTTGGGAATGACGGGTAATAGAGGTCCGTCCGACATCGTATGTCTCTTACCGGATTATGACTGTAAGTACCGGGCATGACTGCCATTAGAGTATATAAAAACCAATAATTTTAAGATTTTAAAATAATTTTAAACTGATAAAAAAATATATTTATTCTAAAAGATTGGCAGTTTTTCCATTTTTTTTCAAAAATTCTGATTTTTCAAATGCGATGCGGAAACAACAAACGTCGAAAAAAAGTCAAACATTTTTTACTTTTATTTTGCAACTTTTGGGCCCACTCGTAAGAATTTTGCCTTTCAAATCCCGTTTTATAAGCGACCCACCATAATTGCCATGTCAAGTAAAAAACCAAAATTATTGAAGAATGTCGCAATGTCGCGCTAAGACCAATTCGGTAGTTTTATTGTGTTTCTAGATATTATCAAAGTTGAGAAAAAGTTAAATTATATGCATTTTTTTATTACTTTTTCGATTTCTTATCGTTTATAATAAAAAATAGGTATCAACGGTTAAAACGCACTTTTTACCATTTCTTCGGAACAAAGTGCCATGTTTAAAAGTAAACGTTTTTGATCATGTAATTAGCAACAAATTTTATGATTGTCAATTTATCGTGCAATTAACTTTTTCGCCCAGTAAAGCGCTAACGTTAACGTTTCTCCTAAAACTGGCAAATCTTTGGGTTTCGGTCAATTGATTCATAGCCGACACTTAATTATACCCAAGACTCAAAGCAGCTTTTATAAGAAAGCCTTTCGGATACGGACCCGTCGTAAAATATATGTCGTAAATTATGTTGTCCCATATACTTTTTTTACGCCAGTCTTAGCTTGAGATGTTTACACAAATGAACGTTCCACAGCTCCGATGAGCCGGACGGACCCTCATAAAAGCTAATTTTTAGCGATTGACTGCAAAATGTATTTTAGCGAATCCTGTCATTCTGCTAATTGCAATTCGGCCAATAGTATCATTTGGCTAATTGATATTCAGTCAATCGTAGTACAATTCAAAACTTTGATGTCGGCTACAACAAATTCGCGCAAATTTGTCAACTAAAATTTTAAAATAAAAAAAAAAAAAAATTAGGGGGTGTACTACCCCTAACATTTATGTGGATGAAAAATAGATGTTGGCTGATTCTCATAGATACCGGATAAGCACAAAAAAATTCATCAAAATCGGTCAAGCCGTTTCGGAGGAGTATGATAAATTATTATATTATATATAATAATACGATTGGCCGAATCTCAATTGGCCGAATATGGATTAGCCGAATGATACTATTGGCCGTATGAAGATTAGCAGAATGATATACGATTGACCAACACATGACTGGTTGTCACACGATTAGCCGATAAACTTATAGCCGGCACACTATTAACCAAAGGAGCTTTTATACGGTTCCAGCTCAGATGCTCGAACATCCCAAGCTAAGACAGAAAATCAGATCATATCATTCTGCCAATCGTGATTTGGCCAAACGTTTTTCGGCAAATCGTATCTTTCTGCTAATCATGTTTGGGCTAATCGTATCATTCTGTCATTCGTTAAGCGGCCATACGTTTTATGGATAATCGAATTATTCAGCGAATCGTAATATTCGGCCAATCGTGATTCTGCTAATTGAAATTCTACCGATTGACCTGTTAATTTACACATAAAGCCGATTCAAGCCAGCCATTTTTTTTTTTAATTTTCGGCAGCCTATATGTGATAAATTTTCTTATGCCGTCAAATAAAAGTCTATATAAACTATAAACATCTGCAAATCCATAGGAAAGACATGATTTACACATTTGAATAGATTTGCCAGAGTCCATTAAGGAGCTCAGAGTTTCAACAATAAAATGCAATTCATTAATTTTTAAATCCTGTGTATGTAAATACAGGAATTTAAATACATTAGGAATTGAATTCTCACGAGTAGAGCTTAACCACAAACGTTTAGTAAAAACTCAAATATTTATTTTATATACCTTATTATATGTTATATACATAAAATTATAACCGAGAATTTAGCATTCGCGTAGGTGTAGGTGGATAATATACTAAAATATGTATACAGCCTATAAATGATTATAATATTATATACAAATATATAAGATATTAAGTATAAAGTATATAATCCGATGTCGTACTGTGAATACATCGCGCTGTAACACATATATCTTAGCGTGATTTTTCTTATACATCGCCATTTAAACATTTTTTGGTCAGTTACCTGCGCTTTTAAATTAAGGTATATTCGAGCGACATTGGTTGTTTTTGGACAGTTTTTTGTTCACATATTTGGTTGTATCTTGTAAAATGTAAATGGATTTTTTGTGTTGGTACATTGAACTATATCACAGACATGGAGGAATTGTGGCTGGAAAAAGGTATGCTGGATTGTTTACAGTATAGAATAAAGCAGAATTTACAAATACTAAATTCTTGATAATAAATTAAATTTAGTACAATTTAATATTTTTATAAACAATCAATCAAAAGTGATTTATAAACAAAGATGTATGCACTTTAAAGGACAAAGAAACACGCAATGAGCTCGAAATTGGTTAAGTCAAATTGAACATTTTCTGAGAATTTTCTATAACAAAACCTGCATCTTAGAAATGATGAAAACAAAATAATACACAATTTGTGAAAATGCATTTCTGAAACGATATACGTTATCGTGCGAATATATACGTTAAAATATGCAAAAAAATATGAAAATTAATTTATCTTATATAAAGAGAATATCTTGAAATAGTGGATGTGTGAAGCAAGTTTGAAAAAAATTCGTGTTTTGGCCAAAAATAATGTTATTATCATGTATTTATAAAATATTTCAGAATGATGTAAAGAAAATGCAATGCACCTTGAGCCCTGATCGAAATTCTGTGCATGCATTCAACCCTGTGCAACATAAATAATAATCCAATGGATTGCAAACAGGGAACATAAATCAAGTGACCAGTTGTAGCAAATGTTTTCGTACAGCCATTTTTGTGACTTTCGTTTCTTGTCGTGGACCAGCGGGCCTATTCCGCTAAAATGCTCACTGAGCACACTCTCCGTGACCAATTTCTAGCTCACTCAGTGTGCGGCTCATTCACTCATATCGAATTTCAAGAAAAGTCCCGTTTCACTGTCAATTTTTTTTTTTTTTTTGCTATAAATTCATATGTCAAACAAAAATCACCATCGACGCTGTCCAAGCTGATAATATAAAACCCGATTATCAATATCATCGAGATCTTCAATGGGTTTCGTACCATTGAATCTACTTTGGGAGAATGAGATTTTCACGGCCGTAGCTTTGGTTCTCACCCTGCCTATTAAAAAAGGAAATATAAATGTACAGTTTCTTGGTGCGCTTTTGTGATAGTCATTCAGGATCTCGATATGTTTGACTGTCCGCCTCTATATCGACAGTACCCTCTTCCTCGATCATTGCTTCTGCTGCAATTTTGGCCGATCCGCGCCGCAAGGTGGTAGCAACCGAGGAACAGAACCGATTTGACAATTGGAGGAGAACAGTCACAGCTTCCTGCAGTTGAGACTTGATAACTGCGTATAGCAAAGGCGGAACAGGCTTTGTTGGTTCGGGCACATATCTCAATATATCTAATCCGGCATTGGCATCTTCTAAAACAAACAAAATGTTTTAGTAATTATGATATTTTTTTTGAAGCTCCTCCCATGGAGTTTAATTGGACTGAAATATCCGATACCGATCGTTGGAAATCTAGAAAATTTATAATATTCATATATTGAAATACTTTTTTTTATATAAACTTACTGATTCCGAGCAATCTCTAAATTTTTCTCAAGGAAATCCAAAAGAGTTTCTTTTTGTGCTAAACTAGTGGCAGCACTTACAATCCGATTCTGCAAAATTCTGTAATAATTTAAGAAAATATAGTTTGTAGTTGTTTAATATAAGCTCTTAACTTTTTGTTCCGCCTTTATTCGTACTCAATATTTCAAAGATAATGAAATTTGAGGTTATATAAGATGCTCAGTTCGTGACAATTTGACATAAGTTATGAGTGAGTGTTGTATTAGTAGAATAAAAAGTGGGATGAATTACGAACGTATCTCGGAGCCAATTGTATGCAGTAATCGTCGTGGCAGGGTACAGTACAGCAACATTAGGAGTATGGTCACGAAGCCCATCAATAACAAAACGTACTGTTTGTATCGCAAGCACGCTCGAAGGCAGTCATCAGCAAACGGCAAAACAGAGTATTTAATGTCGCACGAAGAGCAGCAATACGTGTATGTTTTTCCAACCTCGGAAGGTGCCGGAGAACTAGGACGCGACATATTTTCTGCTGCAGTTAGACGATCAATTTCGGTTTGCTGTAATCATTTTAACTGAACAAAGTAGGCTCTGTTCATGAATACAGCAGAAATGGAAAATTTAGGTTATGTTACACAATCGAAAAAACACAACTATTTTTCTGAAAATTGCGGAAATAACGTTATTGATCGACGCGGAATTGTATTTTGGGTTCGTAATTAGTTTAACGAAATTAACGTTTTCCGACCCGATGATTAGAGATAACTTTTCACACATACGCACAATTCAATTACATTAATAATTCAGAAATTTAGTCACTTTTTGGGGTAACGCTTGGTCTCCACGAGACATAAATTATGTCTAGTAGTGGACTAGAAACGTCAAAAAATGTACAACATGGCGACGGGTGGGGAACACGCACACCTATTTTTCACTAACATTTTTTGACATTTGCAAAACAATACTCTATCAAAACTAAATATTATACATAATAATTATTTTGTACACAATGGCCAACATAAATAATTTCTAAATTATAGTCTCAATTCTAGTATTAAACGAATTATAAAAAACATTAAAACAATAAAAACAGCACAACATTCACCCGTATTTATAATCAACATTTCTTATACATTTTAAGCAAAAAATGTTAAGCTAAAACTGCATAAAATTCTGTCTTCTAAAATTATATTTGTATTAAGCTAAGACTCCATAGAAGCGGCGTTACAGCGCGCAGCAATTTCTGTCTCCATTGTCATCTGACAGGCAGCGTCCACATGAATGAGATTTTAATTAGAATATAGGCACAGGTCAGTTCGATTACTTGTTAAGCTAAACAAAATGTGTGTATCGACAGAACCACTTACTCCAGCAGGCGTATTCTACTAAATTTCTCACTGAGCCGCCGCTCAGTGACCTGATGCTATCTAATAATATCAAAATGGTCCCTGATCTGTCTAAACGGCTCACTGAGCTTAGTAAAATACGCCCACAGGATTACATCTATCACTTACATTAAGGTATCTTTATTGCGATAAATAAATTAGCAGATAACCTGAGCTAAATCTGTCAGATTTGTGGCCGATTTTTGCTTGACTAAGTCCAAGATAGCCTCATCTACAGGATCGCCATAAATACTGCCTAAACAAAATAAATAGAAATATTTTTAATAAATGCTATAATGTGTAAATGTCACCTCTCTTTGCAGGTCGTGATGAAGCACAGAAAGTTTTCAAGCGAATATTTATACTATTAAATGGAATTATTAACATGAAATTAAAGTATTTGTTTGTATGTGTTATTATTAATTATTCATTGTATTATTTGTGTCCAATGAATATTCTATATTGATCAATATACTGGTTTTCCATTTAATAACTTTTATTATTTTAAATCGCGCGCCAATAATAAATTACGTTGTCAAACCAACGCGCGTTCCGTGACCAATTTGCGGAGGCATGCGGCAGCGGCAGCGTTACGCACGCTGATTGGTCAATTCGAGTTCTGTCGTCTATGGAGTCTAAGCTTTATGTATTCACATTCAGACATTTTGAGATTTGCACTTTCAACATTGCTTAAAATTTACATTTAATATTGATGTGGACACTCTCCACAACATAATATAACCTCACTAATGCGTGTCGTTTGACAAAAGTATTTTCGATTTCATCGCTTGCAGCATAGAGCAGACTGATTAAATAATGTGTAAGAAATAATAAAAATTATTATACACTCTTGTGTGCCACGTTGTATTGCTCCTCCTTAGAATGAATCAGGGCGTCTAATACAGTAGTCAACAACCATGGCTCCACCGGAAATCCGGAGTCAGCCTACAAGTAACTGCTCGATGAAGCTGCAAAACGCGTAAAATGTTATCAATAAAAAATTACGAGCTTCATAATTGTATTCGGTATCCGCTTCCTCAAAACATAATTAGTTCGATGAAGTTCATTTTGTAAAAATATTTTCAAAAATAAAACATCTGATAGATATGTATTTAAACAAAAATAATGAAGACATAACCTAAAATGTTTATCTAAAATACACAAATTTCTCAATTATTTATAAATGCATGCAATTTTAAGAACAGCAATTTTTAGAATTTTCACATGACATTTCGATTTTGAATGTAAATACCGATTTGAAATTTTAGCCTAAAAGTGTCATATCAAAATCGAAAACTCTTAAAACCGATGACAAATTTTAATTGTGAATACGCGTGATTATCGCGGCACAATTTTATCTCTGTCATTGTTGATTGTTTACGTGAATATTATTTACTGAAACTCTGAAACGTCATAAAAAAGTCGGAGCCCTAATCAATTAATCAAAAAGTATATTGCAAATATGTTTCATAACTCGCAAAATATTATTAAATAAAAAACAGCGCAGTACTGTTGCAAATTTCCGAGAATATTACTCGCACTAAATATTATTATTATATATTATCTATGTAAATCGTATGGGACATTTTTCGGTACTGTCTATTTGGACATTTAAGGTTATGCGTTGAAATTTACAACGTAAGCAAACGCACGTCAAATTGTATTTCTGACAGATAAGAATAAATATGAAACGTCAACAACAACCGCCGGAGAGTTGCCTTTTGCCATAACGCCATGGTCCATTCATTCTCAGTCTTAGATTCTCAGTTGTGCCGGAACTGTTAAACCACGCGGACGCGTCGGAACCAAGCATTCAGTAAAGATTGTGTGTATGTGTATGTTTGTTGTGTGTGATTGTGTTCGTACGCCAGCCGTCAGACCGTCAAGTGTTGTGGCATAATTGTATGCATGTTTTATCATAAACAAAGGTATCTTCTGCCTTTTTGGTCGTCGTGGTCGCTGACCTTTACGACATTTCTGTGCATTGTGCAAGTTCGCAAGTTTTAAAGTGCATCCAGACAACGTGGACACTGCTGCACCGTGAGTTTTGTGAATATTGCTATTTATTGGATTACATCATACGAACATCACAAAAAACACCTGGAGTGAGTGGTGTAGTTACTACAAGTAAGCATCTGAATGTCAAGGTACACGGTGTCCGGAAGCATCGTGTGCATTAGAGCGGCTGTTGCGTCGTAGCTAAGAAACGCATCTTTTTATATCGATTTATTGTGACGCGCGTGCTTGAAAAGGCGCATGCCGGTTTATTCATGAATGCAGAGATTGCACCCCCGCGAAATGCACGCACACCGCATGACTTGTGCCGTCTCAGAATGTATTTTAGTTACTCAACATATTTTATGTATTATGTATTTATGTAGGCCACCACATGCCGCTGTACACACGTTTCTCTGTTGATGTGTTGGTTATAAATGATTAGCGAATATAGCGAGTGGAGAACAAGAGCAACTTCTGTCTTCTGTATATAATTTATAATTATTATATATTCTATGCTCGTACATAATAATATACATTGCGTGTAGAAGTGCAAAGGTCAACGAAACTAGATTAAATGTTTTCTGTTTTTAATTAACGCAGCAATTTAAAATTCAAACTAATGGCGCAATATAATACAAAAAGCAATAGGAAATCTTTACTTGTATAGTTGCTACTTCTTTACTGAGATATTGCGATGAGGATTTGTGGTGCAATTAGTTTTATTGGTATACAATTAAAGCGGTTCACTATATATATATACGGTTAAATGTTACATTTGTTACACTTGAAAATTTTAAATTGGGAAATATTTTTTTATTTAATTGTTTTGGAACTTTATATATTTCAAATTGATCGAGAATGTGATTGATTCAGTAATACAGCGGACTCCTAGCCGAAAATGTATTGAAGATTTATATAGATCAAGAGTTCTAACCTTCATTGCAAGGGGTACAGAGGAATTATAAAATATTACGGTAAAATTATAGTTTTTATCTTGCAGCACTTTATAGTTTGTTATAGAATAATTTATATTTCTATATAAAAAAAAGAAAGAAAAACTAAGGGAAAATAACTAACAAACAAATAAAAACATTTTAAAATGAAAGAAACTTTTTTGAGTACTTGGACACAACTTCCTTTCAAGATTTGATACCAACATACAATCTGTCAAATAAGTACCCGGAAATTTGAAATAAAACACAAACAACTTATCAATCATCTAAATTTATTATATCCCCTT
>JANSTU010004432.1:0-17705 GCA_027564075.1 Bolitophila hybrida
CTCGTGCCGTTCTTCGTATTGTGACCGCTTCTCCTTCAATGCTCGACTCAAACGCATCAATTGAAGTCGGTAGCGGTATTTGCCAGAGGACAAACCAATTAGACTTTTGTGTTTGTGGTTATTAAATAAAACAAGTAAAACAGGTATTAACATCTAATTATTATTGCTCTTCAGTCATTTAAAACAAATCATTTTTCGGGGTTTTAGGGATCGCAATGACTTTGTTCAGAGATACGCATCCTTTTATAGACTATTCTTCTTCTTTTGGATTCTTTTCTATTAGCAACAATATAAGACATTTTTCAGACAGTTCGAAAAGGATTTTTTTATAGAGCTTATCTAATAGGTTATTTAAAATGTAAAAACATTAATTACAGCAAATAAAAATCATAGCTTAAAGTGCAAATTTTACAGAAGGTAAAATTTCTGTGGGTGCCAAAGATTTTTTGTACTGTTCATATTTATGGGAGTACTTTAAAAAATTTGCATCTCATAATAAAAATTAGTTAAGGTAATATATTTAAAGTAGAAAAATAATATCAAAAGTTCAAAGAAAATTCATAAAAAGTTAAACGGACACTGGAAGCAGATTCCGGTTAACGTTTTCTATACAAAATTATTTAAAATAGTAATTAATCTAATTATATTAATTATATTATTAAGATTATTTCGAAGGAGACATATCATTATACTTCGATACTTAGGGCGTTTCACTATTTTTATTTTAAAATAATTATTACAAATGTTTAGTAAGGTTTTGATGAAAACATTTTTTGGTGAAATTGTAAGATAATTTTATCTAAAAATATAAAAAAATAACAAAATTAGAATAATGTAATTTTCTAAATTTTTAACAAGTACATTTTCAATAATATTATATTTAAATATTTAATTTTTAAGCTAACAAAGGAATAAGGATTTAACATCTAACATCTACCTTATTTGATTCATTTTGAAAAACATAAACTTCCCATTCATAAATTATAAATTTCTCTCAAGTAGATGAGTACATTTTGTCAGCTCCGATTTGTGTGGAATACATTTCAAGGTAAAAATTATGCATTTTTGTCTCCAAAAAAATTAATGTCTTGTAACCAAATTATTTCGCAACAAGAATTCACTGCAGACGTATGTGTATTCTTGTCTCTTAAAACCCTTCATAACAAAAATAACATGAAATACTTGAACTTGTTTGTTACTGTGATTTGGTGCAAAAATTCACACCTCGTCAGTACATTCTTCTCACCAATTTTTCAAATATCCCTACCCTAGACATTAGTTTGGGGACTGAAATCGAAATCGTTCGAATCTTCATGTACACGTAGGCAAAAAGGTATTATCGATAGACCAATTACAATTAGTCTGCCGTTGGCGTCGCCTGGAAACAGACGCTGGTTCATTTTGACCCATACTGTGGGTTTTAGACTCTTGTGAGTGGTGAAAAAAATTGTGTTTATATTCTATTACTACAATGTTTCTTTTTTTATTTTATTTAATAATTATTTGTAAGTATTTGTGTAAATAATTTGTATTTACATTTTATTTCGAAATGTAGCCTTTCTTACAGTATATATTCAAATTTGAATAATTTATTCAGGAATTTAATTTTATATTTTTTGAATTTCAATTATACAGAAAGTGTTTAATTTTGAATTTTTTTCCATTGAAATTGATTAAACGGTTTATTTATAGTAGGTGAATGTGGCCAGAAAGAAAAAAACGAATTACTGATATTTAGTAAATTAGTTATTTATTTCCGTGTATTACTGAGTTAAAAACGGCTTATCTAAGGTAAACCGTACATAGTTTCTTAAGTTGATTTTTATGCCTTCTTCTGGTGATGGACATTTAGTTTTAAGTTTATATCAATCTAAGGAATCTATTTAAGCCTTATTGTCATTTACGAAAGCGATAGTATAAAATTGTTTTCCAGAAAATCAAAATAAATATTCAACGATGGACCGAAGGCTTCGAGTAAAGTTTCTGGGTGTTGGGTTAAATAGTTAATTATTCGACGATAAGAAAGGGGGATGGCGAACTTATGAAAAATATCCGAAAACAGTCTCTATAAAAAAAGAGCGCGTTCCAAAATATAAGCCCTAAATCGCTTCCCTGAACTTATGATTCCATAAAAAAGAAAAAGAACAGGGGATGATTGTCTGGTAGAAAGCTAGATGTGACATTTTTTTTGTCGTCGAAAACACAGCAAGTTTGACGCTGGTGACAAAAAGTCGCTTATGGAAAGCTCACATAAATCGACAAAAAACTCATTTATTTTTGATGTAAACAATAAAGATAAGTGTAAACTATTGACTGACATTGTGGTTGAAAATATAATCGAAAAATCATTAAATTTACCACAGTTTAATATTGATTACATTGTATATTATTACCATTACTTTGTGATTCAATATCAGACAAGCAATTACATAATATTCAATGTGCATTCTCCCATAAATGTCATCCTAAACAACCACATCAACACTCACATTAAAATTAATTAAACACATAGGTTACACGCAATGATAATACACAAATACCATGCCATCGTTTCTATAACAAATTCTAATCCACAATGCGGCCATCCACGCACATACACATTACACACACATACACTCACCTTTCGATAAATCGTAAACGAATCGGCGAGTCCCAATACGGCCAACCCCAGTCCTGCACAAGCAACCAGACAAGGTTGCAAATGCAGTAAATCCAGTTGTTCCGTTAGTCGAATGAGTTTGCATATTTTACCGATAAATAGAGCTGTCTCCGAACACACGGCCACATATAGCCAAACTACAAAACCGAGGAAAATCCAGAACATTAATTCCAACAGGTAATTTTGATGCGGCGCATGCATTTCACTTACCCGTTGTGCCGCTGACCTCGACGATGCGCACGAACAGAATTAGGAATACTGTGGCTACCAGTGACAACCACGAGGAGATTTTGTGCAGTGGAATCTGTGCTGCAACCGGTGATGCCGGGTCAAGTAGAGGTAGATAGGATTCGGCGAGCTGGCACAAGTTTACAAAGAGAAGGAACATTACGGTCACCGAGCGAATGTTGTGCAGATACAGGAGGTCTGAGGAGCTGAAAAAGATTGTTTAATATAATAAATATTTATTATTCACGTGTGATTAATTTACTATTGCATATTTTTACACGAGGATCAATAAATATGAAGTTGCACAATGGGCTTGCTTTTATTTTTATGATTTTAGTTTATTGATCAATATTTATATTTAGTCATTTTTAACTTACAAATAGTAATTCTATTGAGTAAATAGTTTATTTATTATTTTATTTATTAATATTACTTTATTAGTTTGTTTAATTTTTTTAATAATGTATGAACTATTTTAAGCATATATTTTTATTGTTTTAATTGAAAAAAAATGTTCTAACAAAATAAATATGTGCGGGCTTTTGCGGGCCGGGTCGGGTTGGCGAAAAATGTTGGCGGGTCAAGTCGGGTCGGCAATTTTTTTCTTTCTTGCGTGTCGGATCGGTCGGTCGGGTTTCGGTCGAGTCGGGTTGAAAAAATAGGGGCGCGCAGACATCTAAAGCTCATATATTTTATTAAAGGAAAATTAATACATCAGGTTTGTATTTTTGCAGTTTGCACCACATTTAGATGCACTTTTCTGTTTGATTTCTCGCTGTGTGTCGTCTGACATATTAGTGTGTGTGCTATCAGCTCCCCGATAACACAAAAGTACATACTATATATAGTATGTACATATGTAGGTAAGGTAGATAGACGTAAAAGTACTCACCGGTAATACTTCTTTCTATCGTCTTCTTTTTATATAGGAATCTAAAGTTAGGAAGTTAAATTACTTGTGTCAGAAAACGTGTACTTTTAAATATATTTGTATTATATATACAATAATTATTATATATATACAAAATCATCAAAAAAGACATCAAAATGAATATTTGGCATTGAGAAATTAGTATGCATAACTCAAAATTTCTATCTAAATGTTAAATAAAAAAAAAAAAAAATCGCTGTACCTGTAAGACATTAAACCCAACCCGACCCGCTAGTTAGACATGCAGACCTCTAGTTTGAACAAACGTCAAGGCTAAAACTACCCGGTGCGCTAACCAAAGCTTTCAAAAACATAGGCAGACGAAGGGTTAAATTTGTACGAGCTTAGTGAAATAAGCCATATAGTAAAAGTGCAATAAGTCTTATTTTAAATGTGAAATAAACAATTTTGGGTTTAATACCATTCGATCAAACTCTCCTAAGACTCGAACCAGTCACATAATTCTAAGTAATTGTTGTTCCAGAGCGACTGGATAATAGGAGAGGATTTAATCAAGAGAAAGGTATACCACACTATACCACAATCGTCATTAGCACCGTAGTAATCCCCACTGGCAGCAATCAATTGGAACTGGTGACGAGACATGGTTTTTCCAATACGTCCAAGAAACAAAGCGACAAAGTGGCAAATGACTGTCAAACGTAGAGGCCAGACCGGTGAAAGTGCGTCAGGAGAAGTCAAAAGTGAAAACAATACTCATTGTGTTCTACGATAGCAAAGGCATTGTCAACCAAGTATTGGTTCCACCTGGCCGTCTGGCAATGCCGTCTTTTATTTTGATGTTCTGAAATGTTTATTAGCCAGAATCACCCGTGTGCTACGTAATACTATCGAGGGAGTTGGACTTTGCTGAATGACAACGCATCCGCCTACAATGCCATTCGTGTACGCGATTATTTGGCAAAAAAACAACAGCTGCAAAATTAGCCTAGGTTCAATCCTGGCCGGCAGACCGAAGTGTTTTTCGAATGTAGCACTTTCAATCAGTATTTTCCTCTTTTTATTAATAGCCTATAGCTATCAAGTAACATATACACACGCACCCTGTATAGAACAATAAGTGTATGATAACGTTGATGATTCACGATGACCGGACCACTCGTGTAAAACCGTAATGGTAAATAAATTTAGTGTGTGACATCACACACTGGCCCTATGTCCTACAAGGGATTACAGGATCAATGCGAGAGAGTTTCTTTTCTTCATTGGCTTTTTCGACATTGTACGGGTTTTCGCACACGTCGTTTGCATTCTGTTTTGCCAACTGCCTCTGAGTGCAATTTTTTTGCAAATTTTCCAAAAATTAATATATTTGGAGCTGAATAAATGAATTAGTATTATTTCATTCATTCTAGACCAAATGTGCAATATACAAATTACAATAGTTAGTTATCCATAAAACAAACTGTACAAAATAAGCCCCCAAGAACCACTGCCGTAAATAAAGCGTTAAATATTTTTTGAAAATATTGTTTTTTTATTTTTGGCATCAAATCCAATGTGTTTATATAATAATTATGAATAAAATTGCAATGTAACCATTGATATTTCAGAATATATTTATTGTATAATATATAGTGGTGGTGTATCGTAATGCGTATAATTGGCTTATAGAACACAGCAATACAATAAAACATTATATTATGTGGTCACCGTTAGTATGTATTATATTATTTCCCACCAGTTGCACACTGGTATAATACTTAAATAATACAATGTGTACAGGCCAGTTTTTGGAGCAGACTAACAACTCTTTTATATACGATATAGGTATTATAAAAACGCGACTTAAATTCTTCCACCATGTATGCCATAAGTGCTCGTCCACGTGTGCATACTCACACACAATTTACATAAAACACATACTCACACACATATACACGTTATACACACTTTGAACGTATATAGTGAGCTGGTGTTTGCCGGCCTAAATCACGACTGAGCGAATTGAATTGAACATGCGGGAAAAACCATATTGTACGACTTCGATATATTTGTATAAATCCATGCTCCACTCGCGGAAACATGCATTCCGCACTTGGTGAGTATTTATAAAACAACTCATTTGAAAATAGATTTTGTTTACATTGAAGTACATACACAGTGTATACACGCACAGAAAATGTTAGTGTGTGTGTGTGTGTGTATGTAGATTGAAAAATTCTGTGTTTACCGTCGTCTGCTGCGGATCAACACTCCTATTCCGGCCAAGCCTAATGCACCGATGACCAGCATTGCAGTTATATTGTTCGCCAACTCCAGACGGCACATTTCCGTCAAGGCTTTTCCATAAACTGTTTCAATACCCTCACCCTCATCATCACTACAAGCACTTAACAAAGACATGGCGTTGTATAACGGTCAATTAGCACCCCCGCAAGCGCACTTATTAATTGTTCAAATGGCACACACGTTTGCTCAACTCGACTCCGTAAAACATTGTCATTTTCATACGAGGTAACACACAAACAATAAATAGAGACTAAAACACCCGCGCCACGAATCACGCGTATTTTAATCACACCTCGCGCAGGTTAAGCCAACGACTAATGACGGCAACCGTAGTTTCAATGAGAAAAATCGTTTTTAAACTGATGAATTTTCGGCGCGCGTTCGAATACGTTATACCGACGAATGTGAGAATATTTTCAATGCGTGAGAGTTTGTGATGTCTGTGTATATATATACCAGTGAATGTTAAAGCACGGGGAGCATCGGCACCGCAACGATAAATAGCCGCTTCTCGACCATGTGTTTATGTTTATGTGGGTGCGTGTGTGTGTGTGTGCGCGAGCGCGAAAAGCGTCTAAATATATAGAGGGTACTTAATGCGAAATATCCGTGTAATTAATTGTATCCAATGTGCGAGACTGTATTTAAAGTCTAAACATAACGAAAATATGGTTTACAGGCTGTTGCAAAATAAGAATACTTTTGTTATTTGAAAAAAATTAAATTAAACAAAATTTAACGTCAACAATAAATTATACCTGTATGTGTTTTTTTCTGTTTTCCGATATGGTGTGCTTTACGTCCTGGTAAAATAATTGGCTCTCATTTTTTCTGAGATGCTATGAAACGTTACAGACAACAACAACATTACCCGAAATAGTCCACCATTATCGTATTGATACCCGGGATCTGTGCCGGCCATTAGACCGTATCACCTTGTATGGAAGAAAAGTAAACCAATTTTTGACACTGTCTCAATCGTGAGACATTTGAAAGACATTTTCGAAAATATATTTATAATTTCTTTTTAATGGTGCTACTTCTTGTCCGATCCTCAAGTATATTAGAGAAACCACACCGCGTCGCCATCGCCAGTGCCAGCACAACATATAACCTCCAAATTTGCCACGAGTTCGCTTCGTCAATGTTCAACGCTGTTGAGTCTTCAACCGGTGAGTTCTTAAATCTTTTTAATTATTTATTACAAACAATAAACAATAAACCATAGCCATAGCCGAGTGGGTTAACACGTTGACTGACTTATGGGAGGTCGCTAGTTCGATCCCGTCCCCGGCAGACCGATGTGTTTTCCGAATGTTTCACTATAAATCAGTAGGTTCCTCTTGCTATTAATAGCCTATTTCTGATGGTTCATGATTCCGAATATAAATAGCAAGATATGTTAGATCTCGGTACAT
The DNA here is from genome assembly GCA_027564075.1 of Bolitophila hybrida. Classification (NCBI taxonomy): domain Eukaryota; kingdom Metazoa; phylum Arthropoda; class Insecta; order Diptera; family Mycetophilidae; genus Bolitophila; species Bolitophila hybrida. The sequence continues at coordinate 7,490 of JANSTU010004432.1, forward strand.
AGAGATATAGAGAAATATGCGCATTTGCCCTGCAAAGTAGTTAGACGCGAGTCTGGGCAAATTAAGACTCCTAACCATGATGGGATGTGTTGTAAGTGTTCGAGCAAAAGTAGCTCCAATAGGAGTAGCACAGCACAAACAGCACATTAGCATGGCCTGACCAGGAACCAATAAATCAACTTTTTATTTAATAAGCAATCTTTTCGTTTTATAATAACAAATAACCAAGCTTTTTTATTTAATGTTTAATATTACATTAAATTTAACAAAGCTTGTTTATTTGATATTGTTCTTAAAACTTATTGTAATTATTTTTAAATATTTTTTTTCTTTTTAATTTGCCAGCAGCTAGTTGCAGTCATTATCTTGGTCGGCAACCGAAATAAGTAAATATTAAAACAAATAAAAATCAAGCAAAAAAATCTCGCAGTTATTCGCATATTGTCTCACATGTATCCATACTCTTTGTCTAAAGGTATCCACAAATAAGTCTCACAGGTATACGCATAGGTGTCTTTTAGCTATCCGCATATAGGTTTCGCGGGTACTCGTAAATACGTATTTTAGTTATCCTTGTGTATGTCTTGCGGTCACCTGCATTAATGCCTTGAGTGTATTCAAATAGGTATACGTACACATGGTAATTAAGTATATTCTGCGGTATATTCCTAATATACTTTTGCGAATACTCTCAGCGGTGTATTTGGACAAGTATACTTGTGACATATTCGCATACGCGGGGCTGCTGTCCCGCGATATGCTCTGCGTATATACTTGAGGACTCAAAATGTTTTATGAGAAGACATAAAGTCTGTATATTTTCTTAGACATAATTTATGTCTTGCCTATTTGCTGACTTATGTTAGTCTTGCCATAAAAAAGACTCGTGGAGATCCGGTGTTACTTCGTCTAAATTATTGTTTCACTGCCTTTTTGATATATTTACAAATATACTTGAATGTTTAAACAGAATTACAATATTCTACGTTGATATGCGCTTTATAGATTTAGGACAATTATTTATGATTATCGATCTCGACACCATTCTTTCTTACTTTTAGTGTAATTGCCAATATTGTGAATAACCGACATTGCCGGTAATTGACTCTGGTATCAATTCGCTTGGATGACATTTGGAGCATTTAGAAACATGGTGAGTATATATTAAGTAAACGACATGGGCCATGAATCACATGAATCATACTTTCTTTCAATATTTATAATAATTGTGGGTCTATTTTGGAGTCTGAAATTTCAGTACCACTAATTATATCGATTTCATTTGGTTGAATTTTATTCATAAACCCAATTAGAGTAAGAGCGTGTGGCAACCTCTCTTTCGCCACTTAATAGAATACGTCTCGCAACGAACTACGCCAAAAAAGTGGTGTTTCGTAATTAATTCCATCAAATATTATTAATTTTTGCATACAAATTATTGGGCGTTAATGATTTTTTGTCAAGTGACTAACGAGGACTGAATTCTTCTCAAATGAATTTTCGTCATCAAATTATTTGGTGAGAAGAATTCACTAGCGCGGAAAATTCAACAAACCATATTATTGCTGTGATGTCATGGCGATTAGTTTGAGATTGTCCAAAATAAATAAGAATATTCTAAATAACAACAAACGATTTCCTATGAACATGCTCAATTGCTCATGCCCCAACTAACATATAATGGAAATATGGCTTTTCTCGGTTCAGTAGTTCAAGAGCTTATCCGTTACACACCAAGGGTTTTCTTTTATAGATTTATATAGAGATTTCTGATGCTGTTGCAAGGCAGTTTTACTTTACTTCTTGCACAATTCGACGATTATCGGCTTTAGTCTTTCGATTGCGCCCATTACAATACTTTCTAAAGCGAATAATTCATCGCTATAGTTCCATTATCGTATTACATTTTTATAGTTGAATCATTAAGAAACCAAAAAACCACAATGCCACAAACTTCTATACAATTTATCAGCTTTAATTAGAAATATAGAAACTTATTTTTTTCGAGAATTGTATGAAACACCAACCAACTTTTTTGATATTTCTGCGGGATCAGAAACATGTTTCGAATTCCAAATGTTTGAATCTAACCATACATTTCGGTGTTGTTTTTACAAGTTGTAACAAACATCAGTAGTACAGCTCGCCCGGGAGCCACGTGCGGCCCCACAGCAGTACAGCACGCCTGAGAGCAGAAAACTTCATTTGTATGTAATGACTAAGCCTGCAAATTTTCAAAAAGATCGGTTGAGTAGTTTTCTTGTAATTTTGGTCATCGATTTCATAAATGCCATTTCGAGAACATCGCGTTTAAAGTTTCAACTTCATTTTACATCAAGAAAACATTTTTTTAAAGCTTACATAGAGTCGGGCCCATACAGTAGCTCTTCCACAGACTATGCTGCTTCCAAAAATGAATTTCTTCTCTCTTAATTCTTCCCTCACGAGTGCTCTGAGCCGCACGCCTCATCGACTTATGTAGTAGGCAAAATAGTTATTTTTGACGGAAAAATTACTGGTGAAGTCTACAGTAAACTGCTTGAAGACGTTATAATTCCTGAGAGTAAACGTTTGATTGGTGACGATTTTATCCTTCAGCAGGACAACGCACCGATCCCCAGGGCTAAAATTCTGAAGAATTGTCTGCAGACTAATAATGTGGACATTTTGAACTGGCCACCCAAAACCCGATAGAAAATGTGTGGGCCTTACTTAAGCTACGCACAGCGGAGAAAGATCCATCTAATATGAGAGATCTGAAGGCAAGTATTGAATCTGCATGGAACTCAAATACTCCAGTAGAGTGCAGACGATTTACTATATCATTTCCTCTTTGCAGCTATGAAAAGGTATGTTTACATTCTTTTGGAACATAATATTTACTCATGGATTTTAATGATGTCTGTATTAATTTCAGGAACTACCAAAATTGGACTTTTTTTGGTTGATCTGTAGCCAAGTAGCAATTATAAACTAATTTAAAATATGAAAAAAACATATATAAAAATAATTAAAAGGTCACTTTGTATATTGATTTAATAAACATACGTTTTTGTTTACATTATATTGGAAGAAACTGTATATGTGTATAACAATAATTTAATAAATAATTTTTTTATATTGTTACTAATTCTCTGGAATTATCTTCCTGTTCATGTCAAGCTTTTCGATTCAATTTAAAAATTCAAAAGACTAGCTGGTATTGACTTTAATATAAGCCGCAAAGTTTCTCTCTATTCTTTTTTTCTCTAAATTGATTAAATTCAATTCTCCGAAATTTTATAATATTGTAATAATTTATCAATTTGCAACCATTTACATTTATGTATTTATCTTCATTCAATGTAGTCAATTTTCACCCTAAGCGATACATTTCAGATCACATTGAGAGGTGGATGTCCAACATAGTTGGTACGACTCCACCCTCACTTAGTAATGGGCCATTTTTTATGTTTGAAATTCCCTTATTCCGCCCTCTTTTCCTCATTTCCTAAAATGTTGTAAATTAATCGTCCTTCTTACATACATATATAATATTTTTTTTTATTTTAAGTAGTTATAATTTTTGCCGTAGAGCCTTAGAGGCATTTACATGTGCTTCAAAGGCAATACAGCCCTATTATTGTCTTTGTAGCACATGTAAATACCTCATATAAAAAACAAATAAAGTATCATAATATAAAAGAAAAATAAGTGGACAGAACACATTATGTATTATTATATTTAGCAAAATAAATAATTTTAATATTTTTTATACGCTTTAACCTGCTTTAAGGCGGAATCTGTGTAAAGCAGGAACATTGCGGAAAATGTACGTAGAACAATTGTATTAGAATGAATTTTGCGTAGACAAGCCATATTTTGCATTGTGAACGGAGTCGCATTATTACAGGCATAATTGGTCAAACTGTCAAAGAATTATCTCAAAGTCAATATTATCATTCCTTTTCCGTTTATTTATTATGTGTAACTCAAACACTGTGCAAAAGTGGGACAACGCGTGGATGAGGGAAGGTACATCTCGGATCAATTCTCGACAGACCTATTTGTTTCTTCGAATGTAGCTCTTTAAATTAGTAGGTTTATCTTGTTATTAATAGCCTATTTCTGAAATAGCTTATTGTTAATAATGTTCACCGCCTGTTTTGTTGGTGATGACAATAATAATAATAATTATTATTGAAAAATTATCAAATTTTAAGCTCGATTTGCTTTCGATTCAAAGTGTAATATTAGGTTGAAAGATGACTTTTTTAATTTTACTCAACATTTTTTGTAGGTTTGTTTTGTTGAAAAATTTATTTATATATAATTATCATCTTAATTAAAAATATACGTAATTAACCGTACCTAAAATACAAACATGCAGTAAAGTGAAAATTAATTAACAGTGTCATCTATACCAGCGATTTATACAGATGGTCAGTATTCATTTATTTTTGCCCAACTTCTATAATCATCTATATAATATTCGTTGGTTTAAAGTTAGTAAAAATGTGATTTATTTATTTTAAATATCCTATATATTATAAATACCGGCGAGTACAGACGAGTTTTTATAAGTGCGCAAATCGAATTGTTTATTAGGATTATTACCAGTAAAGCATTAGGGAGTAGGGTGTGATCTTTCAAACTCAAGGCTCCTGGGTTGAGAATGCAGTACCTATATCATTGCTCCACAGAACCTAGCCATAGCCGAGTGGGTTAACGTGTTCGCTGGCTTATAGGAGGTCGCCGGTTCGATTCCGACCGGCAGACCGAAGTGTTTTTGGAATGTAACACTTTAAATCAGTAGTTTCAACGTGCAATTAATAGCCTATTTCTGAAAAAGGTTATTGATTTGGAATAATAGAAGATTAATTGAATCGATTAACATATACTCACGCACCATGTATAGAACAATAAGTGTATGATGGCGTTGATGATTCACGATTCCGAATATAAATAGCAAGGTAGATCTCGGTGCATAGAGATATCTCAAAAATATGCGCATTTGCACTGCAAAGTTTCTAGAGTCGCGTCAGGGCAAATTAAGACTCCTAACCCCGGTGGTTGTGTTGTTAGTGTTAGAGCACAGTAGCTCCAATATATATTATATTTATATATTTTATACTACTGAAGCGGCTGAAATGTGGTATTCGAATTGCCTATCGATTGATATTCCACGACCTCCCCTCTAGCTAGTGATACAGCCCTTAAATAGGATTTTTCTAATTTTTTTGTAAAAGGGTTTAGGGGAGGGGCGATGAGTTTTATTTTTTTATGTAATTTTACACATTTAAGATAAAATAATTAAAATAGAAGTCTGAATTGTCATTTAAATTGTCTTTGTAAATATTATTGTGCATACATAATTTGTAATCTTTTTTTTTAATTATGGGAAAATTGTGTTCAGTTGTGCAATGTGTTCACAACATGCCAAATTTTAAGGAAGGAAAATCACTGTTCGCTTTCCCTAGTGATGTCAAGGCACGAAAAATTTGGACTGAATTCCGAAATATGCTAGGTTTACATAAATGTATTAATATGTGCAATTACAATGCTTTGTTAATTAAGATCATTTTGAGATGTGCTAAATAGTCCAGAAGAATTGTAGAAAAAATTTAGTTGTTTGTATAAATATAAACATACCACAATCACAACAAAATTGACACATTCCACACTGCTAAAAAACAGACAACTTAAATTATCAATAAAGAATTTGGATATCGAAAATAAACAGCAATAAACAAACATATTTAAGCCTGATCAAATTTAGCTGTGGATTGAGTGGTTACAGTGCTAAGTATTTTAAAGAAAATATAATATTTTTATGAAGTATTTCTTTAAAATAGTTTGTGTGTTGATAACTTTTTATTTATATTTCTTCCAATTGGCTGAAGCGATATCCGCGTGGACGATTTCGATCCTCTCCGGTGGGCGGTTAAACTTTAAGAGGAAGGCAAATCCAACAATTGCATCTTCTTATAAACCAATATGCCTGCAATCTTGTGTTCGCAAGACCTTCGAAAAAATGCTTCAACAAAGAATGGATTTTTGGGTGAAAAGGAACAAAAACGTTTCTCCCACACAATTCAGTTTCCGTAAGGGTGGAAGCACACAAGACTGCCTCACAATTCTCTCTGCAGACATCTAAGCATAATAAACTATAAGCATACTTTGCGCGGAGCTCATTGACTTGGATATGCCAAGAAACATAGTCCAGATGATTGCGACCCTATTCGGTAAACGGGTTCTCCAGTTCTACATCAATAATACATACCTATAAGGAGACAAGGCACGAGTCCAAAGGTCTAGCACAAGGATCAGTACTGCCCCCCCCCCTTTATATAATATGTACACAAGCACGAAAGATGAGCTCCTACTTCCCAACGTTGATTTATCCAGCTCAAAATCAGAGTTCGTGGTGTTTACGAAAAGATACAAGTTGCAATCGTTTAAACAGGATATCGACGGCAAAGAGCTAGAAACACAATCAGCTTGCTAATAATCTACAAGGCAACAATACGATCTATACTAGAGTATAGTATATGAATTCATGGGTAACAGAACGACACATATAATATACCCGAATCACAGCTACTACCATGCTATGAGACAAAGTTCATTACTCACCTTCATCGCCCTAAGGTGTCACCTTAGCTACATCCCAAAAGCGTCATATGCCATATTTTTACCACAATGTTTTAGAGAGTTTATGTCCACATTCCCAGGTAATACGGTCTTTTTATATACCGTTGGGTCTAGAATTTCTGGCCAATCAGGGTGTGCGGTGTACTCGACCTAGACACAGATAAATACCAGCTCGTACTACACGAATGTGTTTGTAACTGAACTGACAGCTATTCTTATGACTTGCAAATACGTCCACGCTAACTGTGAACTGTTCTGTATTGCTTCAGACAGCATATCAGCTATATCAGCTAAAGAAACAAGAAAGAAAAAAAGAAAGCGAAAATAACAAAGCTGTTAATAGAATGCCGAGAGATGCTGTTTGAACTAAAACCATTCTGGACTCAAAACACACAGGAGGAATGGCAGCGAAGATGGAGTACTGGGGAACTGGGTCGTTTCTGCCATTTGGTATACCCAAAAGTCCAGAAACCACCAACCGCTCAACTATTATATATCAACCGGGTAGAATTGTCAGCGACATAATTGTCAGAAAATAATGTTAAAATCTAGATTTAAATTGAAATACTGTAATAACATGACCTCTGTAATGGCTGTATCCAACCAATATCCTCTAGCCTAACAATGGCTTATTGCTAAAGTGGCTTTAATAAATTTAGTTGTTTAAAAAAATATATATATTCCAAATTGTCACTGAATATCTGATAAATTATTTAAATATTTTATTTCATGTAGATTAGGAATACATTTTCAAAACAGAATTTTAAACAATAACACATTAAATTAAAGTTATTATACCTACTTATATTTGTTTCTAGTTATTTATAGACCAAAAACTAAGAATAAATTACACAACAAAGGAAATATGAAAACGACCTGTATAATTCAGATTTAATATAATTATAACGAACTATGTAAATATAGTGACCATACTGCAGTGTTATCTCCTTGTATAGAAACGAAAGTGTACATTATGGCATAGTTTGACACGAGTCAGTACTTTGTTAAGCATCACCAAGCTGTTTTTTGAAAACTTGCTACATGAACTTCATTGAGGTTTGAGCGAATTTTTGATCATATATATCTCATCTAAACTGCCACATGTGGTTGCAACTTATGGGCTTACCAAATTACGGAAGAGCAGTTCCAATAGAATTCACACAGAAAGATTGGAAGTATTGTGAAGACCCCTCGCCCGATTTGTTGATTCGGACTCTAAACAATTTGAAAACGGTTTCACGGTTAAGTTAGATGAGTTGCTTTCGTTTGCCAGCATTGAATCACGTTTTCTTTGCGTGGATGTGCTAAAAAGCATGCGTACTTACACTTCCCCACGAAATGATTTTTGATTTGCAAATATTTGCTTTTGTATAATATGTAATAATATACATACACATATAGTAAGTCCGAGATATTGTTGATTCATTTAAAATGGCACGTACTGAATACAAAAAAGGGTTGGACCACAATCACTTATTCACAAGCTTTAAAGTATCGCAACTCCAGCTTTATGTTTACACATCAAATATTAAATTTAAAACACGAGGCCGAGATACATATTGTCATGTATTCAATTCAGTGCAGAAGACGATCCAAACTCAAATCGGCTTCTATAAATTATTTATTCACACTGATATTCTAGTATATACTAACCAATATAATAGTAACTTAAACGGTTTATTGTATGTTATGTGTCGCGATATATTAAAAGTACTTAATCAAAATTTACATTGTGTGTAAGTGCACTAAATGCTAGCCTTAAAGTTTATTATACACATATCATTTTAAAATAATTGCAGTATTAAAAATGTAAAATCTTCTGGAATACGATGAATTTATAAAATATTATGAAACTCATAAAGAAATGCTTGTAAATGAAAGATATGCGTAACGCAAAGAAGATTATTAAAATTATTTAATAGTGTTGAAAATGAAAAAAAAAAATACGATTAGAAATGGTACATATTATTATGCGGATGTGTGTGTGAAGTTGTCTTAGAGATTTTAATTCCAAAGATTCAGTGTGAGTTCGGCGGTTCGACTGAAAGCGTGTCGCGTAGAGTGAGCGTGAGTGCGGATAACAGTGGTGATTAAAATGTTCAAGTGATAATTTATATATAAGCAGTACATGGATTACATATTATGTAGTATAAAAATATCTCTATATATATATAACGGCTAAGTGCAGTGTTTGTTGTATTGTCAAATACATTGTTTATAAAAAAACAGTATATTTATAGTATTTTGTACTATTTATCCCGTTTTTTTGGTTTTGTACTTAGATTCTTTAAGTCGTCAGGTGCGAAACAATTTGCAGTATGACATAATTTTATAAAATTCCTTTATGGATTTTAATTTTAATAATCATTTTGCTTTTAATGATTAATACACATATTTCTACTAAAATGAAGATTTAAGATTTAATTTTAAATACTATTACACAAATATTCATCTTGGTTATGCAGCATTTTTATTCAAATATCTGCAGCGTTAACTAGTCAAAAAGAAATGTATAATTGATAAAGAGATACAACTTCCTTATAAAGTTCAAAATGTTATCACAACGCTGGGCTGTAATGCTTGTAGAGAACCCTCTGCCGAAATATATTCAGTGTGTATACATAAGATACAGAATATATTATGTCATATGTTCAAAACATAATATTTATAAGAATGAAATAATGGTGTAGTTGTTAATCGTCATAATATTTTGAATGAATTTTAAATTATGTTTGAATGAAACAGCTGGGACAGTGATAAGCTAGTAATAGAACTATTATGGTTGTTGTTTAAATATAATCTTAACATTTGATAATCGAGAATGTTTTTATAAATAATAATTTTATAGAAATACTAATATATATACTTTTTTAAATCCATTCTAAATGCAATAAATATATTCAAATTTCTTATTTAAAAATAGCCGTTACAAAATTTAATTACATATGTGAAAAATCAAAAATATAAACAGTGAAATGATTGCGAAAAGAAAAACTTTTAATGCATTAGCTGCAGAGTTTTTGAAATGGACATATTTACTCAACATCGTCGTCGCCAGTGGATTAGTTCGAGTAGAAGCTGCCACCAATGAAGGTAATTGATATACCAGGCATTTACATTTATGTAGTTCATGCTATACAAACACTTATAGACGATATATATTACTCATGTTTTGCATTTGCCATACTCTCGTATTTATATCTGTAATGCAAATCAATTAATGCATTTTGCCGGCTGTTCATAGATAAGTGCAATTGCAGTTGACGTTGTGTGGGGCATATTCAATTTAAGAAGCATAAATAACCATGTTGAAAGTTTAAAATATTCATTATAATACAACATATATTATATAGTTAATAGAATGTATTTTGTTTTTATATGTATAAAATTTATATTATATATTATAAGTTAAAAAGTCGACACACTTATAAAATAAACATAGATGTACAAATAGTTGCGTCATGGCACTCACTACTAAAACTTACACTAATATTTTTTTTTATATATTGACGTCAACGACATAAGTCAACTGACCATTTATTCATGAAAAAAAATGTTTAATGGAATACATAGTGGTGTAAAT
>JANSTU010004443.1:0-49044 GCA_027564075.1 Bolitophila hybrida
TCAACCAGGCGGAAGAAATTCGTTCAATCGTAACGAAAGTCGGGGTGGAGCACCTACTGGAGGTGTCGGTCTTAGAGCTGGAAATTCAACTCAAAGAAATGGAACACAAGGAGGAAACATAGCATACAATCGTCGTTAAGTGTTTAAGTGAAATAAAAACTTCAATAATAAAATCTTGATAAACCATTTAAAAAAAAATAAAAATCATTTTCAAACTAAACGTTCAATTAATTACATAATCGTCTAAGGTACGATCATATTATATCATTTTTATACCTAATATAAACTCATTTTTTATGCGCATACTCAATGTACTTATACATTGCTATTAAGTAACATTGCGTGATTGCGTGCAATAAAAAAAAAATATGAAGCGTTCGCTCATCTTTATACGAGTATACCTAGAATATATTCGATAGAATATATAGAATATCTTAAATGTGACTCACGGTTAAAGCAAGATATACGATGCGCACTTATTGCGGTGCGATTGTCTATTAAAATAAACTGTGCGTGACGGATTATACTGGTGATACCAACACAAAAAAACGCATACATACGGTTATTATGTTTGTTAAATTTACGAATATTGATTATTATGTGGTTTTCGTATGTTTTTTGTGTGTTTGTGATTGCAATGTTTCGGTTAATAATTATTACCTAAGCAAATATTTTTTATTACTATTTTTAAATTATTTCTATAATAAACTGCTTATATTCCAAGATTGGGAAACCCTACTCTTGTAACTGACTTGACTTGACGTTTTTCTATTACCGCAAATCAAAAATAAATTGGGAATTCAACGTTTTTGGACAAATAAAGAAGTGCAATTGATTCGTTAAAAAATCAAAAGGATCTAATTCCACAATACAAAAGAAAACATTTAAAAAAAAGTATATAAATAATAAACAACCCATGCTTGGCTCCTATTTTTGGCATTCCGTAATCAATATTAGGCACAAGTGTATATTTATTGAGGCACAATGTGTGCTTATTACTTGATATTTGCGGAAAGTGCATCTCAACAAGTAATTAATCGCTTAAACAGTTGAAGTTCGCTTTGATTTCAAGCCCTTTAAACAACTATAAGCTTCCAGTATATTATCTTATAACCTGTATAGAATTTGCATACAAATTCGAAGATAATTCAAAAGCAGTTCTGATCAAATACAACGCATCTATATAGTTAGCTTATATTAAGTTATGCATATATACTTGAAAGCACAACAAACTCAAAGTCTAGAGGAAGATTGTTCGTAGTGTTATTATTATTGTGTGTAACGCATAACGGTCAGCTCCAACACATCCTGGAAGAGCGCTGTTGCTAATGCCTTTCAGCAATCAAAAGCATAAATTGGCACATACACGCAAACATACCGGCACACTCTGCATATACACAGATATACAAATATACAAACGCTTACAAACACACATAGACACACAGGCACACGCGCATTAGAGTGATCTAATTTGGTGCACTGAATGTGAATAGGGTCAAAGGAAGCTCCACTAGCCACAACCTGGACAACTCGTGCATATGCTCAGAGTATATACGCTTGCCGGTGCTGCCGGTCCATACATAACCCGGAGTTTCATGTCTAATAGCTCAACCACATATTTACCTTTATGCAGTATAGTATCTGCACACATACATACAATGCAAGTTTGTACTTCAATATAAATATATATACGAGTATATACTTTACATATATATACATAACACACTTCTGAAGTATACAAAATAGTAATCTGAACGCAGTGCATTGGATTTAAGCAATTTATTAACAAGTTAATTTTATTAAAACACCCTTAAAACAGCTGACAAATGGGGGTGTTGTTACATCGTGTTGCTACCATGTATATAGTGGAAAATACGATACGATCAAGTATGGATTATGCACCGAACATTTTGGGGTTATACGCAGAAATGGGAATGCTTTCGTATGTAGTAGTATAGTTTATTAGTCTAGATCTAGAATCTATAGCTTTTATGGTTTTGGTGTATTTAGTTATTGTCTATATATTTACGAGCTGCTTTTCTATACATCATGATGCAAGGTGGTTCGGTTCTTCATAGCTTTCTCATCTCTTTTAGATTAATTTACCTTCAATGAACCATTTAGATTATTTGTTGTTTTTTCATTAATTTGCAATAGACCGGATTGTTTCGGAAACGTGCACATATATAGACAATAACGGCAGCCCCGGCCGCGGACCGTCTTCTTTATGGGAAAGTGTGTCTCCAAGCAGCCGCCTGGTCACACTGCGTGGGAAACGTGCAGCGCCGACTTTCTCGATGTGTCCGAGCGCAGTTTTGTTTTTCTGATCGACAACGCTAATGATGATGAGGTAATTTAGTTTTTTTTGTTTTTGTTGAATAGGAATTGAATATATTTATGCAATATGTTTTCTGGGGTATATTTAGACGAAAACTGTCCAGAGATATATATAATAATATAGTATAAGGGTATAAAAAAGTAGAGCGTATGAAAACAGTTTTATGTCAAAACTTATAGAAGGTGATCAGCATTGCTTTGATTTTCAATGGAGTTTGATGGACTTTTTGCGTTTTCAGTTCTCCGGGTGACTTCGGTAATTTCGTTAAACATTTCTTATTAACAGCCGATATAGCTAGGTGCCAGTGCCAATAGAAAATAAAGGATTTTCAGGATCCAGTATGTTTCATCAAATCCAGAACTTTTCCGATGGATATTACTCGAAACTAAAACCGCCAGCTTTCGATATTATATTTTTTGTTTTCCAGTGTTAAATGGTAATATCTCAACTCTGAGATTTGCAAATTCTCTGATCTGCTGATTGTCATTCGCTCATTCATACACGAAAAACATAAAAAAAATATAGTAATTTTGGTATGTAAAGCATTCATTTGAACCCTTTTTTCCATTAACAAATAAAAATCACATAAACTTAAACCACCCTCCCTCAAAGGAGGGGCAAGCGAAACGATTCGTACTGGGAGGCTCTTTCTATATTGAACAATATTGGCTACAACTTTCTGTATACGTTACCACCACTAAACTGTACTTTATCATTATTTTTTTAGTTTTTCCGGCAATTGTCGTTTAATACAAATTCTGGCAATAATTTTTCTGGCTTACATACAGCAAAACATCAAACAGCAAATTTCCGCATTTACTATTCAAAATACAACTAAAAACATGTATTTTTCTAAACCGCATAAAATAATATTTTACCAAAAAATATCGAAATTGTAATTCTTGATATTGTTAATATAATTCACATGAAATATACAAAGTACTAGAAGAAAAATAGTTCAATCATCACTTTTAAATCACTCATTCAATTTGTCTATAAACATTTTTTTTATTATTATCTCAAAAACACAAAAAGAAAACATTTTAAACGATTAACATCACAAAAAAATGTATTCATTCGAGTATGTTTTAATAATATATAAAAAAAAATCTCACATTTCTGCGAACAGAACAGATTAGGTATCCGTCTAAAGCCCCGCCAACGACCCACGACCCCATCTAGCAATAACTGTACGCGTTCTGTGCTCCACGAAAATCGCTGTTCCGCAAACAAATAGCATTAGCCAAAATATATATTAAATTGCTTATACATCACGTCACATTGCAGAGCATAATGTATACATATAACATAAAATCTTTATAAGTATGAATGTATTCGTGCAGCATAGCAAGACGTATATAATTGAGAAATATCTTATTATAGTGCTCTTGTGTATGAGTGTGTCTGTGAGCAGAAACAAAAACCCAACTTTTTTGATATGAAATTCTGCAACTCATCAGCTGCGTGCGTGTGTGCGTATTCATCTAGATTCTAGAAGAAAAAACTGAAAATCATGCAAAAGTTATCACACACACACTCACACACGTGTGCACCCGAAATCAGCGTGTGGCAATCTGTACACAGAGAGAAAATTATGCTGACGCCCACCCTTCGGTATAGCATATATATATATATATATATATAATTTACGTGTGCATGAAAACCCGAAAAACTAACCTTGAAAGTTTCACAATAATTTTCCGGGCATATTCGCACAATTGCGGGTGTGCGTCTTATACATACAAGAGCTTATAAAACTGTCACTGTGTAATTTCGAGTAACAATAAATGCCAGAACAAACAGATGACACATTGTCGCACACATACGCACTTATATATATATATATATATATATATATATATAACCACCATCCCTTTCTGAACCTTCACCATAGCTGCCCCCCAATATACCGACATCGCACATACTCATAATCGCATATAATATATATAATAAATAAACGCGTATACCCTTTCCCATTTCGAATAACAACTTCTTCAAGTGCGGCGCACATAAATATGTTTCGCACACGTCGCACGCGAGTGCCATATGCGCAGAGCACCGAATTTTCTACTTTCACATGTATATGTATATACGAAATAATATCCAAAGTTCGTCGCAGCGCAATTTTCCGCATAAAACAATAAACTTTGGCTAATTTTAAATTTATGCGCGTGCAAATACGATTTTGGCAAAACCATTTCGCGAGCAATATATATTATGTATATGAACAATATACAATTCGCAGGTTTTTTTCTGAGATTTTTTACTGGCAGGCAGCGCCGCGGTGTTAGACGTGGCACAGCCCTTGACTTTGACATTGAATCTGTGGGGCGTTGTGCTGAAGCTTTTGAGCTTTTTGCCATAAGTTCAATTTCCAATAGATGGCACCGGTACAGCGAAGGGGTTGAGTATATCGATCGGTCGATATTTCTCCTTGGCATGTGGGTGCTTTGGAGACACTGTGGCGCCGCGCAGTCGCCTTGCACGCAAGTCGGCCATTGCTGAGCAGTGGTGCACTTGTGTTGTTGTTAAAGTCACCCTTTCATTTGTTATGTCGATACGAAGAACCCCTCAGCGATACTGGTAATCGTGTATATATGTAATTAAGGGTCGATTGTTTTGACCATGTGTGCTCTGTTGATAATTATTAAATGTGAGCAAACTACTGGCGGGCTTGCTACAAAGCCGCACCCGTAGTGCAGCCCTGCACGCGAGCTCATTTTCCCCAGCCCTCGTTCAAGGCCTCGACGTCCGTCGACGAATCCTGCAGCGTAGAACACGTACACATACAAAAGTACAGACGGCACACAGCAAATAAAACGCAGCAGACATTTTCCGTGTTATTCGTTATCCAGTTTTCCAAACATAATTCATCACAAATATATATCATTGCTGTACCATTCAAAAACTAAAAAAACAAACAAACAAATCGCAAGAATGTAGTAATCGCGTGCGAGTGTCTCGCCCCATCGAAAACGAAAAAGTGAGAAAAAAATTGTGTGGTGAAAATCAGGAAAAGTGCACGACGACATTGTGACGCAGATCACAGCAAAAAAAGAATTAACATGTTTCTCGATCGTTTCCGAGTCAGTGTCAGTGTAATAAACACTTTAGTTAATTATTCCAATAAAGATCTTTGAGACGATCGATTTGCCAATAGAAAAACACTTGATCGGCAGTGTAACATACGTAAAGAAAAACATATATATAGATAGTATACTATATATTTATACAGAGAGAAACTCGTAGGAAATCTATAAACGGTTAATACATCTTCGCGAGTGGGGCATTCAACACAATGGATGAATGCCAAAATGTAATTGCATTCGATGATTTAGATGCAATTGATGACGCAACAGACTATAATACCATGGTAATTACATATACTTATAAATATAATCATAATCTCGTTAGTGTGTGCGCTTGTGTTGCGCTTTGTTGTGGTTATATGTTTCCTGCTGCGCAATATTTTGCGTGCCCGCGGAAAATTGACGTTTTCCGTCAGCCTGCAGAACACGCACTTTGCATCTTACATACAAACATACACGCAAACCAAACATATATATATAGATATACTAAAACTAAGAAAATAAATAAGATTATATGCGCTTCAACGACAGCGCACGCGGCATTAATGCTATTATAAATGCCAGCTCTCGTGGGATTCTCTAACGTAATTGCCATCAGGTATATTCATGGAATATACTCGTATACAATGTTAATGAACTTTAGTTTTTATTTTATTTTTCATGACATTTGATGGTATTTTGATTAAAATACTGACGTGTATGTCGCATGTAAAATAGTAATCTTCTTTTGTTTGATTTTTTTTTGTAGGTTAATGGAGAAAATTTAATAAATATTATAGTATTTTAGCATATTACATTACGCTATAATAGTATTTCGCCAACAGTTCATTTGTATGATCATACGCCAAGAAGTACCGTAAAAGAACACTAAAAGTACCTTCTCAAAGCCTCAAACTAGTATTTAAAAAAGTCTATAGTATATGTGTACAGAAACACCACTTGATCAACATAAGAAGACTGATATATTAAGATTTAAATTCATTTATGCTGCTTTTACACTAGTTGAGCAAAGTTGCCAAAGTTGTGGCAAAGTATTTATCACTTGGTGGCAAAGTAATATCAACCAACGCGGTTTAAATTTGAATTGAGTTTAAACTGCAATCAACTATTTTTTTGTACGTGAGAACTTTCATTTATCGGAGTTCAAACCCGATTATAATTTTGATTCGCGTTAGTGGAATTTGGCTTAAGTTTGTTACAAAGTTTTATGATATTTACCTTTGGCCAAATAATTCAATGTCCAAAGCGGCGGTAACATCCTATAACTTTCAATAACTTCTTCAATTGAGCCTCTTGATTCATAATTTAGTTTTTTCTTAGAGACTGAAAATCATCAAATCGTCAACACATCCATTTGATCAATATCTAGGTCCAATCGAGTTGCGATGGCCACCTAGAATCTTAACGACGAATAACGTGCCACTGATGAGAAAGTTTCTCTGTAGCAATACCTTCTTTCTGGCATAACCCCTAACAACCAAAAGCGCCTTGTACCTGTCGATGTTCCCGCTACCATCAAGCTACCGGCCTACCATAGTAAAACAATTTTTTTTTGGCAAAATTCGTTTTTTATTTAACATAATTCCCTGATTATAGCGACCCTCCAACTTTTCGATACCATTTTTGTAGTACGATTTGACCTTTGTTTCAAAATAGCCTCAGTTTCGGCGATCACCTCTTCATTCTACGAAAATTTCTTCCCAGCGAGCATTCTTTTGAGATCTGAGAACAGAAAATAGTCACTGGGGCCAGATCTGGAGAAGACGGTGGATGCGGAAGCAATTCGAAGCCCAATTCATGGACTTTTGCCATAGTTTTCACTGAATTGTGACACGGTGCATTGTCTTGGTGAAGCAGCACTTTCTTTTTCTTCAAATGCAGTCGTTTTTCGGCGATTTCGGTCGGTCCAATAACGCTATGTAATAGTCGCTGTTGATGGTCCTTCTTTTTTCAAGGTAGTCAATGAAAATTATGCTATGCGCATCCCGACCGTTGCGTTTTTCCACGCGTTGGAGCGGGTTCATCGTGTGCAGTCCACTCGGATGACTGTCGATTGGACTTCGGAGTGAAATAATGGAGCCATGTTTCATCCATTGTCACATATCGTCGCAAAAACTCGGGTTCATTACGCTTGATCATCGTTTTTGGTCAAAAGTGAGCTCGCGCGGCACCCACTTTGCACAGAGCTTTCTCATATCCAATCAATTTACGGTCATTCAAAATTATTTTGTGGATTTTTTAATGTTTTCGTCGGTAACAACCTCTTTTGGGCGTCTTCGGTGCTCATTTCACCACGTCTTAACTTAGCATACCAATCCTTGAATGTTGATTTTTCTGGGGCAGTGTCCGGAAACTCGTCATCAATCCAAGTTTTTGCTTCAACTGTATTTTTTCCCTTCAAAAGCAATAAAATATCAACACGCGAAATTCCTTTTTATCTCAATAACAAAAGTTGCTTCACTGCATATGCTATAATTCACAAACTAATGATCCGACATCTGTCAAATTTATACACGCATCTTTTGAAGGTTAGGGCTAACTAAAATGGATATAATTCTAGTACCGCCATCTATGTGTCCGGCCGGGTACTTTTCAATTAACCTATTATGTTCTGGGTTCATAACATCTTTTCTTACAATAAATTTGATACCGAAAATACTCATAGAAAAGACCTTCAGAGCATCCACCATTCACAATGTAAATTGTTGTAAATGACCTTAATAATAACGAGAAAAGAACAGACATCCAGTCATCTTTGGATAAGTTATCTAACGGTCAAACTGTCTGTTTTAATCCATTTCCAGGAGCACTACTGAAATTATTGATAATTCTGTTCTTTCCGACTTGTCTAGGTACAATTTATTTTCAGATCCATGTGGTAATGACATTAATGTGTTTAAAAAGGAGTTCGTATCAGGTCATGCCAATGTACTTGCTTGTGCTGAGTTACTCTTATCGGAGCTGATGTACTCTAACTCACGAAACGTATTTCATAAACTTGTAATAGAAACCTATTGATTTAAAGTGAGGTCGTCCAATCCGCCAGCTTAACCCACTTGTCTGCAGGGTCGGTAAAAAAACGTTTCCACATGATTTTTTTTCTACATTAGATTGACATTAAATGTCAGCTGACTTAATCTATTTTTTTTTTGTTATTGGTGAGAGATGTATTTATAATTCGATTTCTGAACACCGATGATTCGAATGGTAGTTTTTTTAGTTCCTGCTTTAAATGTCCATGGCATCGAATATCATTTCGGAAACCTGTCAAACATTATGACTGAAACAAAATTTGTCGTTTTCAAAAAAAAAAACATTCAAAGACAAAGTAATGTTAGGCTCTGAAAACTTTCAGCATTTTTCCGGTGAAATCATTGTTTTTTGAAAAAACTAAACTATTATTTATAATAGATCCAAAATTTGAACTGGTTTTTTTCTAAAAAAAAATTATATATATATGCCTATGAGAACCGGCACATTTCCACACCCATTCATATTTAAACGGTGGTAATTGTTAAATTGTATACACTGTGTTTGGG
The DNA here is from genome assembly GCA_027564075.1 of Bolitophila hybrida. NCBI lineage: Eukaryota > Metazoa > Arthropoda > Insecta > Diptera > Mycetophilidae > Bolitophila > Bolitophila hybrida. Next base: position 8,967 of record JANSTU010004443.1, read on the forward strand.
TACTGTTACAAGCGCGCAAGAGCACTCATGTATAAAATAACAACAGCCCGCCAGTCATTCCGAAACCGGAGCAATATATACACAGAGACACATGTAAGAATCGAGAGAAACCCCACAAGAGTTGAATGTACGCGGGCACCAGCCAAATCCAAATTTATTGTTCAACTCTATTATAAATGATGTACATGAATATATATACAAACAGTGTTCATAGTATTTATGAGATTTTGAAATTATAGGCCAAACATGTTTTATGGTTTTATGAATATGTTTGTGGCTGTGTGTGTGTGTTCCACGTCAAGCAATTGAAATACCTCAAGACATACATATTTCTATATGCTTTTTTTGTGAGTACTCAGATAAAACATATTCTTAAGAGATGCACGGGAGTGTGTCTAGTCTATAAATGTGTACAAGCACTGAAATCTCTGATCCGCGTGAACTGTGAGCTGGTAATTGCGTTGTATAGAGTTAGTTGTGTTTTTTTTTTGCTGTATAAGAGGCCGTGCCAGCCCAGATGGTAATCGCACGTGAGTTGAATTATTCAGAAAATATAGAAATTCATGTACATTGTAGTTGTGCATAATATACCTTTTGAATATTATATGTATATCATATGGTGATTGAGCTGCAATGAGTGTGTATGTGTGTGTGTATTAACTCGCATAACATACGGAACAAACAAAAGGCAAATGTTTTCTTCGCGGTTTCTTACGTTGGTTTTCCTATTAAAACGCACGTACACGTACATAATACAAAAAACAACTATTGTTAAAATTCACGAGTTTTAAGTGTTTTTTGTGGTAAACAGAGAAGGTAATTAAGAGAATGGCGTTTGAATGCGTCGATCGGAGTCAGAGGAAACCGTATACAAAGCGGCGTCCGACTATAATACGAAATGAGCTCTATATTGCAGACGTATTTTTAAACTAGCATGAAATGCAGATAAACAGCATGCAATGGATTTGGATATTGAACTCTTAATTTGGCATGCTGTTGTGCGCCAAATTGATTATATGAAAACAAAGGGGTTTTTTAGAATTCTAGAAAAAGCAAGATCGCTTAATTACGATAATGATGGCAATACAAACGAATATATAAACATATACACGTACATTTAATAGTATAAACGTAAGCGAATACCGCACACACAATTCACAACTTACGAACACTGACCTAACGCAAGCATAAGCCAAAATAAAAATTCAAACAATGCCAAAATAATTTGCATAATAATAAAAAAAAAATAAAAAAAACACTGTCACAAAAACCTTATATTTAAAAAATATGTTTTTCAGTGTGGCAACTGTTTTAAACACGTTTTATAGTTACTTAGTGTTACTTCCATTTTATAAAAAAAAAAACAAAGTCGATTTGATTATGTAAATCACTAGACAACATAATCAAATTATACGTTCTATTGCAGACAAAAGCAATCAACAGATTACAAAAAAAACTCAAATCACTTAGTTTAATTAAATCTTCTGTACGCAACGCTGAGAGCCGTGGCGTGGTCGGCGCTTAAGACCTAGCGCACCATATAACATAAAAATTGCGGAAATTCCTCAATTACTGGCGGCTCACGTTGTTCTTTAATATATATACAAGTTTAGCTATATACATATAATGTACGAAGTAATTGAAAAATGCACTTTTGCAATCATTGGCATTTCAATGCGCTGCTGTTACGGTGAGTTATGCCCGCGCACAAATTGTTCAGAAAATGCCGTAGAGTTATGAATTTGCGCGTGTGCGCCCATTTCACGGTTTGCTGAGCAATGAGCATTCAAAGAACGCGCCAAGTCATCGCTTTAGTATTATGATCTGTAATCCGTGCGAGATCTAAGTCGAATATATAGAAGGAGTATCGCACAGAGGTCAAATACATCGAACGACCGCTGCGGGCTCTGTGAGAACCGGCTCAAGGCTAAACATATATGAATAATATCAATCTAAAATAAAACATTTAATATTAATAATTTAGTCTTACATTAATTTATATTTCAATTAAAATAATTATTTTTCTTCAGGGTCAATCAGAAAGCAAGAAGAATACAAAGCGTGTGCCCGAGACGAAGGGCACCGCCATGTCGTTTGGTTTCAAAAAGAAACTCTACGGCAGTGCCAAGAAAAATGCAGCTGCAGCCGCCGAGAAGCAGGCTGCCCTGCAGCAAATGGAGCAACAGCAACAGGGTCGAAACGCTGTGGTCATTACGAATCCAGTACTGATCGGTGACGTCAGCTGTGGCACCGATAATGTGACCGGCTGCTTTAGCGATGACAACGGTAACTCAGGTGGGTTCTCTTCTAACAGACATCTCTTACAAAATAAAACATGTCATCGCTTGTGAATGCATACGCATGGTCTCGCTCTCTTTTGATCTCGAGTGCATCTAAAAATAAGTGCATTCGTTTCGCGTGTTTTGGATGCACCATTATTTTCGGAATCTATGTCGGATGTCAATGTGTATTTTCGGATGTGAAAGACAAACAAAATGAGATTGTGGATTAATGGATTTGATGTATTTTAGGTTCCATGGAATCACTGAATGAGCGTGATACGGGAAGACTTACACCTCGCTTGATGCCACCGCGCAAAGAATCCACAGGTGCCCCGTCCAGAAGTATTCGTTTTGGTTTCCGTCAAACGAACGTTGTTCGGCCTGCTTCTACGGGACTCAATCCAAAGGTTACAACGGCTTATGACACAGTGTCAAATAATAATGTTATCTGTAAGTTTTAGCTAAATATACACACACATATAATTCTATAAACAATTATTTCCCACGCAGCTCCAAAACCTCGATCCAAGAGTGCAGTTAGTTCTACTAGAAATACATTCGTTAACTCCAACACCAATCAATTGCAAAAACAACCACAGCAACATCAGCAACAACAGCAAATACAAAAAGAGTTCAATCCGAAAATAAACGCACCAGTGTCAACGACAGTGAATATAAGCTATCAACTGCAGCAGCAGCATCAGCAATACGCAGCTCCAACAACAACAACCGCAGCTATGTCCGCTATGCAGGCTACGCGCTCCACGGAGTACACAAATAAACCACCAACCGGTCGACAACAGAATCCATCAAGCAGTGCCGGTTACACTGTCGTGAATTCCGGACTGCACACCAATGACATGTAAGAATTATTCATATTCCGCTTCCTCAAAAGCTATATATTATATAAGAGTTAATGTTTATAATATTAAAAATATGTTTTTAACAGTGTACGCCCGACACCTCAACACGCCGTCGATGTCACATCCGACGCCGCCGTGGCGCTAGTCTCGAAGTTTACGCTGCACACATCCAGCTTGCCAAAGCTGCAGTTCCCCGTGCCAATCAGTCTTACACCGCGTTTCGCGATGGACACAAAGGTAGCCAAGCAAGTAGCGAATAATACACGTCGCAGTGGCGGTGCCGGATTTTACGGAACACGTGATCCGTCCACAGACTCCGGTATGTCTAGTATGGAGAATTACTATGGTGCAGAACAAGCACGTGCTGTCTCACCACCACGACGCACACGAAGTCGTCCGCGCAATCTAGAGATGGTAATCAATGGACGTAATAAGTTTGAACTGCGTGACATGGACGATTCTCTGTCCGATGAGAGTGTTGCTCCACTGTCCCTGCCAAAGCTACCAGTATTTAGTAGTACAGCCAGTCACCCGGCTCTGGCACCGCTCAGTGGACTACAACGTTCGCAATATAATCAGACACCAACGGCAGCCGACGTAGATCTCGAGGTTTCACCAACAAATGGCATAAATCTGAGTTTCCGCAAGAGCTCGATAAACTCTTTGGACGTGGACAGTATTGAAGAGGAGAAATTACACAGGGACAACTCTACATCAGAAAAAGGTCAGCGTAATCTTGGCGGTAGTTTGTGCCTGAAGGAGTACTCACCATCAAGCAAGACCTCATCGCCGGCTAGTTCGCGAGCCTCATGGTGCAATGCAGGTGAAACTATGGCATTCAAGGACTGCAGCAGCATGAGCGTGAGTAGTTGTGATTCAATGTATCCGGAGAATGGACAGTTTGGAAGCACAACTGCTAAAGATGAAGAAACTGTAAACCTGAGCTCGGTAACGGTAGACACGGTGGACAACCGCAGTTATTTATGTAAGTAAATTGTAACAATTGTACGGTCTCTTCTTTGAATGAAATACGTATTTTAAACTTAGCAGGCCTTGTGAGGCCTATCAAGTTGTATACTATATATTTATAAAACTCATCTATTTATTTATTTGTATAGCCTCCATTACACTTTCACTGCAAACACCTCAGCAGCCCATTGAAACAGAGCAGCCACCAACAAAAAACAATATAACCGACTTTTTGACAATTGACATTGGAAGTGACATGAAATTTGCTCAAATCACCGAGGCAGCTGGTAATATATTCCTGGACGATGAAACGTCACCAACAGACAGTCTAGTCAGTAGTACCGACTCTGATGAGGTCATATCGAAGAGAAATAAGAAAAAGATAAACGATTTCATTCGAGACAAGGATATCGATGACATTTCACCGTTGATGGAACTCTGCAGTCCTCTGTCACCGGGCACACCGACGCACGCATCAAATTCACTGTCACTGTCCGACGGTGGACGCGATTTTCTAATTGACGATGAGATTGCCGATCAGCCGGCATTGTGCTTTGCGGACAGTCATGGTAACAGTTTTGCTTGTACAAATAATTAAATTTTCTTTTAATTTTTATCATGAATTTTAGAAATGGCTGCCTCAAATCCACAACTCTATTCATCGCACACCGATACACCCACACTCATTGAGACCGAGTCCAATAAATCGTCACGTCGTTCGAAGGCATCGCGTAATGCACCGTTAACGGGTAACAACAATAATTCGTATGCGCCTCAAGCGAAGCCACGTCACTCTTTGCTGACACGTACTGAGTCACTGGACACTCTGTCACCGTGTGAGTCCATTGCCTCCGATGATCTGATGATGGACTTTGACTGTAACAGTAGCCTGGAGTCAATTGATAGGTATACTTTTTTGCCATTTATTTATTTTTATATTAAATGGCTATTTAAAAACTTGTAGGATGTCACATTCACATCACAGCGGCAGTGTGTCTGCACTGCACTCACTGGACGAGACACAATTGTGGAGTGAGCTCGAGGCACAGGGTGGTGAAGTGCTGAAGGAATGGAGCTCATTGTTGCGCAGCTCACGTCAGAATAGTCGGGATCGCATGATGTGAGTATTGCTTAAAATAGTATATTTGTATTATGAGCTGTAAAACCACTTTGAGTGTATTTATGAGAGGAGGCAGTATTTTTTCCATTGTCACAGTAATTTGGATACTTTTGTGGCTAAAGGTTAGAGTATGCGATATTTCTTCGTTTTCTTGATCGCCGGCAACTTATATTTATGGTACAAAAAGTACATCCGTCCATCGATTTTCCGGAAAATGAATAAACTCAGGTCACTTAAATAAGCAAACAGAGTCGAGTTGAAGTTAGCTGTATTACGATATTTGGTAAATTTGTCTGCCATCTTATTGTGTTGTAGTGACTAGTGAACCGTTTCGTTAAATTTTCTATTTGGAATGCGATGAACTGAGGATTTTTCCGCAGTTCTGATTGGAGACGCACTGTACCGGTATCGAATCTAACTTGCTGGAAAGCTTTTGAACACGACTGCTTGTATAAATCAATGTCGAGGTATAGTTAGTTTTGGGGGGCGATTTGATAGCGGTGGTCCGGTCTTCCTTTTTTTTATGTATTTGTGTCTTGTTATTTTCATGGTCTCGCCATGATTCATAGGAAGGATTTTAATGTTGCCAAGGTGTGGCTAGCGCGATTGTAATTGCGACAGAATTACATCTATTAAAACCTAAAAGTATCATGAAACCTTTGTATAAAGCTTAAGACAACGATTTTCTGAGGAGGCCCAGACGTTGCACAAAAAATAATTTATTTTATACTAAACGTAATTTACGAACCACCAAATCAGTAATGTTTTTAAATATGTATAGCAAACTATTTTTATTGCGGTGGGTATAATAAAATGTATATATATAAATTTGTTTTTCCTTCCGACGCACGAAGGTCTATAAATATGCCCTTGAAAGGTTTCCGTTTATTTTAATATTGTTGCACGCAATCAAACATTTGCTTTTCTTTTGATTGCGACGAAAAATTGTGTGCTGGAATTTCATTATTTTCCTTTATGTACGTGGTGCATGCCTCGAATCGATTCACATTTGAATATTATGTTTTTAATGGACTTTGTTGAGGAATATTTATTGTTGAATGTTTGTAGTTATTTAATAGTTAAAACTACGACCATCTTATTTCAGTTATATGTTGAAAAATATACATTTCTGGGATTTGACATTAATTTAAGACTATATAATTTTATAAAAATTAGTCTTCTATGATAAAAATGACACGGGTCAGATTATGGGTAAATCAATAAAAAAAATACAGAACATTCAAATCTTGCAAAAAATTAACATTAGTTTTTTTTTTTAATTACACATAATACAATATATGTCAAAACACCTTATCACATAATTACAATTCAAATACATTATAATTTATTATACTATACATACTTTACTACCGCAAACAAACGATTATTTACACAAATGTCTGCACCATGAGCATAAACATATACATACAATTATACATATACACAAACTACAACAAAATATATTGCTCGCAAGTTGTTTTCCACAATAATATAGCATATGTGTAAGTATGTGAAAATATCTGTGTAAAGAAACAACATTACCATGAAAATTCAAAAACAATGTAATACTATGTACAAATATGCATGCGAAATAGTGCATTCAAAGCAGCTCCCAACGCACTGCAATAATATAATAATATATAAAAAAGTAAATAGTACTGCAGATCGTTACCATCTGAATTCGTGGATTCATATATACATAGTTTATTATATGTTAAACAAATAAATTTGTTTGATAGTGTGTGCTGCAGTATAGTTGTAGTGTATACGTATATGTGTATATGTGTTAGAGCTCAGGTGGTAATCAACCGAACGGAACGAAACGGAAAGTAAATCGACCTAACACAAAATATAAACGCAATACGCGCACCGGTTTCGTGGGATCAGTGAGATTCTAGTAATTCAATTAAATTTATTGAAAAGAATATTTTGATTTTAAAATTGGATTATGAAAAATAAATTAAACATAGAAAATATAAATTTTATTGACTCTAGGGCAAAAACTTGTTATTCATTCATTTTCATTTAATTAGCAATTTAATTAGCAATTATGGATGAAGCCAAGTCAAGGAAGGCACTTATATTTAAAAATTATTATTTAAAAATAAAAAGGTTTTTGCCCCCTATTTCCAATTAGGGATATAACATATAATTTTTATTCATTCGGCTAAATGGCTTATCTGCCAATTGGCTCTTTCGACTAAATTTCTTTCGATCAAATTACCATAAGCCTTTTGGCTAAATGATTTTTCCCAAAAAGGTCATCAAACAATAATATTAATCATACAAAACCTTATTTTAATTTTATTGTGTAATCGCCTTTTAGCTCGAAAAGGGATTATAGCGGTTTTCGATAAAATCGAAACCCTTTTTGTAGTAGTCAGTATCAAACTCCTCAAAATAGGAGTTAGTCTCTTCTTTTTTCAGGTTGGGGAACAGATAAAAGTCGCATGGGGCCATATCTGACGAATATGGAGGGTCATCGTTTTCTCTGTCTTGTGAAAAATAGTTTTTCTTCTTCGCCAAATGAGGGCGTCTACGATTAAAAGTGTCAATTAATCGATCCAATATTTCACTATAATATTGAGCGGTTATTGTTTTAGTCGTTTTAGTTGATGTGAATTATTACATGAACCTCCCAAAAAATAGTGCAAATAATGTAAATTGTCCTCGGCAAAAGCGACTCATTCTTATTTTGGTGAACCATTCAACATTCAACACGCGCGGCACTCACCCTAGAATGTTGTACACGAGTTCAGATGATGTTTACGATGTCAGCTATCTCATGATTTGGCAAAATTGCACTTAGAGTGCAGCTTGAAATAAAAACTAAAAAAAAAAATCAAATTTCTTCCCTGATTAATTTGTCTTACTATTTTCTTGGGGCTAAAACCCTATCTACCCTTTAAAGGCTTGTATGAAACTTTTTTTATTTGAAGTTAAAATAGATAAATAAAACTTAAAACGGAATAAATAAATAATTAAATCATAAAGTTTAAGTCCTACCTCCACCAAAGGAGTTATGAATGGCAATCTATATAATATTTCCTTACTAAAAAAGTCGATGGGAATGGCAACTTTGGTCCTGGAATAGTACTAAAACACCAAACCAATAAAACCAATGAAATTATTTATGTTACATTTTTTTAAAATTATTTTAAATAAAAAAGTATTATACAAACTTTAAAGTCCCTTAAAAGGATTTTAGGTTTTTAGCCTCAAAAACGTATTACTATAAAATGATCAGTGAAAAAATGTCAAAAATGTACCTATTTTGTAAAATGAATTTTCGAATAAAAGGCGTTTCGTCCAAATAACCTTTCGTCTAAATGACTTTTGTCCAAATGGCATTCGGTCACTCAGTTCAAACATACTATAATTTCTTAAAAAAAATAATAATAATCATAAAAAAAACAGAAATAGCTTCCGTTATTTTGCACTTATCTGCCATACGCAGCTAATTACTGTGCACAATTACGCAATCAAACAAAACAACGACTTCTGTGTCTCCGCTCAAGCTATTAGTCTGCTCAGAATGCATGCGCAGTGAAAGTCGCATTTTCCGCCAGTATGAAAAATACAATTTTAATTTTATAACATTTGTAATATAGAGCGGTTGAAATGTAATGCTATATATATATAGTAATTCATTAATGTCATCGACTTGCTTGTGATTATAAACATCTCGCGTCTAACCTCGTCGCGTAATAAAAAAAAACTTGTGCCAAGTGAACCGCGCACGTTTATACACTATGGCAAAACAGTTCACCTCGGCTAGTTCTCACTATTATCACTCGAGTTTGCTAGTGTTTGTATGTGTAAATGTATGAACGTGAGTGCGCAGGTTAATTAGTCTCACACACACACACATTATTTATAACATGTAAAATATAACACGACGCGAATCCGAGAATCCGAGCGTTCGTGCCGCGGAGCCCAGCACGGGTTTGTTATGGTTTTTTGCATTGGCGTGAGTCAGTTACTCTGTTCAGCTCAATAGTGCCGATTCAAAGCATTTGCTTGCCGTGTGGCGGTCGATCAAACGCTTTCGTGTCTATGAAAAATGTTTCGTTTCTCTGTGTATAACAATAATAATAAAAATAATATTTAATACCGTGGTAAATGCAAAAAATGCGCAATATTCTCAGTGCATTTTAGAGAGATTTCTTTTTCGTTTATATTCTTTGTGAACCTTGTGCACGCGATGATGCCTACTGTAGTGCGCTCAATACAGTATAATATAATATATAATATAGAATTAAAAGAAAAGTGATGTTCCGGGAATATTCTGAACAAACGGGAAATTGCGCATTGCGAAATTGCGTACAGCAGCAGTAATATATAGTGTGTCGGCAGACCCAAGCGCCAAGGGAGGCCACGCTGCGCCATGAAAGACACAGAGGCTGTCGCAGGCCAGACAACTGCCATTCGAATGGACAATCACATTAAAAACATCGATCATGGGTACACACTTTTACAAATGTCTATTTTTAGTAATATACTCGTATATACAAGTTTTTGTGTACAATACAGACGTAATCAACTTAAATTTAGCGCAAAGTGTTTGTAACTTAAAACCGCAAAGTTGCCGCAGACCACACCAAGAGAATATATTTAGTATTTGTATTGTATTTTATATGGTTTCACGATTGCGTGGCATGTGTTCTTTATGGACTTTATGCTTATATACATGAGAGATTATATAGTTTTTTGTATCCAACAACAAAAATTATGACAAAACATTTCTCTTCTGCAATTATGAAAATAAGTAGGTTGGATATGATGATAACGCATATCTTCATTGTGTATGATCGCAAAACTGTTACATATAAATTTCATTTATGATTATCCGATTTATCGACTCATTTACTTACCAAACGATCTCTCATTCTCGAGTAAGACACATTATTTATAGACATTAAGAGATGTCTCAAATATTAAGTTTGCATAATCTGCACAAGCTATAATAACCTTTTGGCTACGTGAATCATTTTGTATTGACATTACCTCACTCATTCCGAAAAAAAATCAGATAATAATTTATTGTGTACATAATAGAATATTAAGTATGTTCATGAAGCTTAAAGACAATATGGCTATGCCAAAATAAGAAATTTAAATAAAATTCTTCGAAAAACTAATTAATTTTTAAATAAACTTTGCCTGGAAATAAAAAAGATAAGGGATTTTTTATAGTGTCACTCGTTACTTATAGAGACAGCTCTAGCTTAGATAGTAAACGATGCACATGCACGTTCTTTGTTTTTGAGCAATTCTCGACCACGACAGGATGGTTCTCGTAAACTTTGAATTAAACGGATTCCGTATCTTGCCCACGAAACAACATGCCGAGTTGGTTTTGGGATAGCTTTATCTTATCAAGCCAACAAAAGTCAGATTTCAAGGACCCCAGAACTGGGATTCAGACGTGGTTGGGCAAAAGCTTACATATTGATTCAGGTAGATTTCGCAGTCATTGGTGTACGGAATCGTTCGTTTTCTTATATCAAAGTCAGAAACCAAAGCTTCTAACATGAGCTAGTTGAGGAATGCAATCGGAAAAACCCGCATTGTGACCGGATGACAAACAGTTTTTTAGGGATATAATATATAATTAACAGTAAAACAGTAAAAGTTTAGAATACCGATAAAAACCGCTTCTTTTGAAGCGACAAGAATGAATTATTATTAGTTATTAAAATAATTAAATGCTGCCTTATGTCCCCTGAAAAAATAGTAGTTGGTCTGGGCCTTCTCTGAAAAGCTTTTTCACAAGCTTTATACAGACATGTCCCGAATAGGGATTAATCAAACCTCTATATACATATAACTATCATAAGTTCGTATAAAACTTCTTTGTTTAAATGACAAATAAAAGATCCCACAATTATATTTTTTAAATAAATGCATAATTACATCTCGCTCCCAAAATTGAGTTTTTGGTGAGGTAAAACACATAGATGGCGGTACTAGAATTAAATCCATATTATTTTTAGTTAGCTATAACCTTCAAAACACGCGTGTATAAATTTGACAGATGTCGGATCATTAGTGAATTATAGCATTTTGAGTGAAGCAACTTTTGATATTGTGAAAAAATGGATAAAAAGGAATTTCGCGTGTTGATAAAATAATTGCTTTTTGAAGGGAAACAATACAGTTGATCCAAAAACTTGGCTTGATGATAAGTTTCCGTACACTGCAACAGAAAAATCAACATTCAAGGATTGGTATGCTAAGTTCAGACGTGGTGAAATGAGCACCGAAGACGCCCAAAAGAGGTTGTTACCGACGAGAACATTAAAAAATCCACAAAATAATTTTGAATGACCGTAAATTGATTGGATATGAGAAAGCTCTGTGCAAAGTGGGTGCCGCGCGAGCTCACTTTTGACCAAAAACGATGATCAAGCGTAATGAACCCGAGTTTTTGCGACGATGGATGAAACATGGCTCCATTATTTCACTCCGAAGTCCAATCGACAGTCATCCGAGTGGACTGCACACGAAGAACTCGCTCCAACGCGTGGAAAAATGCATCAGTCGGCTGGCAAGGTTATATGGCGTCTGTATTTTGGGATGCGCATGGAATAATTTTCATTGAATACCTTGAAAAAGGAAGGGCCATCAACAGCGACTATTACATAGCGTTATTGAACCGTTTGAAGGACGAAATCGACAAAAAACTACCGCATTTAAAGAAAAAAAGTGCTGGTTCACCAAGACAACGCACCGTAATAAGTCAGTGAAAACGATGGCAAAAATCCACCGTAATCTCCAGATCTGGCCCCCAGCAACTATTTCCTGTTCTCAGATCTCCAAAGAATTTTCGTCGAATGAAGAGGTGATCGCCGAAACTGAGGTCTGTTTTAAAGCAAAGGACAAATCGTTCTACAAAAATGTTATCGAAAAGTTGGAGGGTCGCTATAATTAGTGTATCACCTTTGAAGGGAATTATGTTGAATAAAAAAAAATAATTTTGCCAAAAAAATGTGTTTTACTATGATAGGCCGGGGAATTTTCAATTGACCTGTTATGCATGTATGATGGAACTAACATAATCCTTGAAAACATTTACAGCATCATTAGTCATTACATTTCACTTCCTCTGTTCCAAAGGAAGATTAGGAATACACAAAGTTTGTTTCTCTCTGACCGTTACGAAATTTTGCCATAATCACATAATCAATTCATTATAAAAATTTAACACCACTATTATAATTTATCAAGTTTGAGATTATAATTTTAGCCTAAAAATGTCACCTTAAAATTGAAAACTCTTAAAACAAATTTTAATTGTGAAAACCGGTGAATGGTAACAATTCCAATTATAAAAAGTGGTTTCCAGTTGACCCAAGACTGTATATTTCCCGCCTGAGCACGTAGCGCCATCTGTCCACATTAAATATCTGATATTGATTTTCCAACATGACTTTTCTAGAGAATATACGTTTCATCGAAATAACTTTTAATTATATTACAGATAAAATACTATATACTATATAACCAGATATTTTAGATTCTAGAATTCTATATACTCTATTAAAACACATTTTCAAAAAGCTTCACATAGCGATATACAGAAAAGCTCGTGCCATTTGCGCATGACCCAGCCAGCAAGCGCTTCAGTGGTTCTCAAGTTTTTGTTGTATTACAAAATGGTTGAACTTGGATATATGAATATAATTACACGCAAGCATAAATAACATCAATGGCTATTCTGACCTACGAGGACAAGTTCAATAATAATTTAGCGGAAAGCATGACTGACCAATTACAAAAAAAAACATGTACGACCGTGAATTTAAAAGAATTAGTTAAAACTATGAAATAACGTTTTAGAAACACTATTGTATGCATCTCTTTCGAATGCTGGAGGCTTTCCTCCCTTCCGCGCTACACCCTTCGTGTATGATATAGATTTAGTTGCTAAGCATCGCGTATAAGCTGCGTCACCGTCTCATCAAACACCGTATCGCTTTCCTGTTGATCTTTGCTTTGAAAAAAAAAAACAAACATCTCAATACGTGTAAAAATACTTGTGTGTGTTGCTCACTTGTGTAATTGTGTCAGTGAGACGGTGTGCGTGTTTATAAGATGTAATAGCTTTAAGACATTATACGGTATTTGTTTTTTTCATGTATGTGTCACACACATACATCGTAAACACCTACGCGCGTGTGTATGCGCTTAAATAAAAACAACTCTATTCAAATTACTCACTCGACATGTAATCCTTATCACGCTTCATGCTGCTTTATCTTCGCGGGCGTTTCAGTGTAAGCTCAACGTGTGTAGGTCGTGCTCGCTGATGTCGTGTCTAGAAATCAAAATAAAATAGTTATAATAATAATTCCGTCTGTTTATGAAAGTTAAGAACGAAATAATCTCAAGTGAATGTCAACATTTGTTAGATATATTGTCGCCAGCACGCGAAATCAATCGATATCACGCGTGCTGCGCAAAAAGAACAGAGTTCAGTGTTGCCGCACTCGTCGTTTCAGTTGACGGGTCCCTGAATTGTCGGAAAAAACAGCTGATTCGGTATTTATTTTAAAGTGGCCTTGAACTTGATCGTCACAATATGAACTCTCCAATTGGTGCCCGACGAGTAAAAACGGATCTACTCACTGACAACGTTATCTCGCACACTCATTTTGCGACACGCGCATGCCCGAACCTACCTCCACCTTCGCATACAGTTGTTCGGAATAAAAATACAGAAAATGCCATTTATAGGTTCTCTTTTGATATATCTGTATCACAAAATCTAATTGTTTTATTGTTTTTTTGTTTTTTTAGATCTCAGCTACCCGCTCGTGCGACCCGTCTGCTGAACCGTTCACGCTTTCAGCAGAGCCAGCTAAGCAATGCCGGCTCGGACAGTCCCAAATCACTTGATGGCTTGCACCGTAGAACACCGACGCGTCCCGCATCCCAAATCGGCCGTGAGTCCAACAGTTCACCGGATGACAATAACCTGATGCTGGACAAGTCTATGCATAACTCCATGATACAAGATGTACTCTATTTCAAGAAGCAGCTAATTCGATTGCGTAGTATCTTGCAAGAGGTAATACATTTTGTGACCAATTATTGATTTTGATTTGATTTTGTTTAATTATTAATTTTGTGTGTTCTATATACTTTATTTTATGTTTTCCATTTTGCTTTTGTTTGTGTGTGTGTCAGCCGGAAGACGAAGAATGTTTGACGAGGGTAGGTGTTCATTTTTATGATTTTCTCGTTAATTTTTAAACTGTCATTTATTGTGTACATTTCCCAATATTCATATAATTCTTATTTTAGACCGAAACTCTCAACCCATTTGAAATGCACAATGGGCAGTTCATCTCAACCGGTGGCTTTGATGCCAAAATGTACATGGAAAACAAGGAGCTATACAATTTTACGGCTGCGGCCGAAGACAGTAAACAAGAACTGGCCGACCTACGAAGACAGGTTGTTTATCTTCAGGTATTCGCACGTTTATCCAGTGTTTTTTGTGTTTTTTTTATTTAAATTATTATTATTATTTGTCCCTGAAAAATCTTTTTTGAATTCACACAATTGAGTTTTTGATATATTTTATTCTCTTTCTCTCTGCGACACTCCGTTTTCCAATGCAAAATTATGTGAAACGCTGCGCAGGACGAACTGAGTTTCGAAGTTAATGTATGCGCTTTTCAAATGTATATAGTTATTTATGTTGTCATCTCTTTTGTTTTTAAATAACTATTTTGTGAAATACTCCTTTTTTATCTAGTCATAATAATACGATGATATTGTCTTGTATCTTTTCTGTATTCCTGTTATTTGGTTTTAGTATTTTTTTTAAACTAGAGCACATGAATTCGATTCGAACTTTGAAAAACATCTTCTCATCATTGCCAAAAACACTTTTTAGTAGAACTGACTAAAAAAATAGTAAATTTAACAACTTTTTTACTAGAAAAATGTATTCAAAATTTTATAACACATGAAATTGACAAAAAAAAATTAAAAAGTTAATTCCCGTAGAATTTCGTACATTTTTTGGGTTTTTATTCTATGAAATTGCACAGCGATGATTTTTTACACAGGTCTGTTTGAATGTGTCCGTTTTAATTCTTTTGTTATTAATTCGTTAAAATTTGAATACTCGTTAATTTTACAAGGTTAATTTTAGATAAACCTTGACATTTTTAAAAGTTTTTTTACTTTATGAATAAATCTTCCCAACTTAATTTATTTATTCCTATTCACATGAGCACAAATAATTACCATGAACATATGTATTCATTTATAAAATAAGGTTGAACATTGTAGAGAAAAAAAGAGGCAAAGCTCAAGTTTTAAAATTTAGTTCATATTTTATTAGGTCTATCAACTACAAACAAAAATTATATAGTTTTTCCATGATCTTAAAAAATAGAAGCATGTTATTGTAAATCCGAAATAACAATATCGATTACTAGAAGAAAGATTTAATTCAAAATTATAACCCGAATGTAGTAAGAACTTCCTAACGATCCATATTAGTGTTCAAGAAATCATTAATACTTGTATTAAAAACAAAAAAATCCTCTAAATGAATTTAATATTCTAGAGTCAAATGGACGACAAAGACCGAACGATTCGTATTCAGCAAAGTCTGATTGATAAGCTGGAAACAGAGGCGGACCGTGCGAATGTGGGATCAGAGACGTCATCCATCCAGCAAGTGGACCTTACAAATGCAGCCACACAAACGGAGAGGGTATACATAAATGATTTTGGTTATCAAACATATTTAGAATATTTTTTTATTTTATTTTTCAGTTGAGGCCACTCTCAATAGGCGGCATAGACGGTGTGGCTAGGTAATAACTGCATTTCTTCTTATTATTTTTTTTAACATTTATCATACTCTCGCGTCTTCGCTACAGACCATACTTGACGATTTCCGTGAATCGTAACAATTACGATCTAGCTCTATTTCGTCTAAAGGTGCACGATGCACTAGTTGCACTTAAGTCTATTTGTACTCAGGTGTCACAGTGTGTCAGACCTGTACTCATACATCTGCTCAATTCTAGTGCTTTGATAACGTTTATCATGCATCGTGACCTCATAATACCCGTCCGACAAAATGTACTTTGTTTTTATAATACTGTCACCAATGTGTCAAGTGGGGCTCTGCTTTCGCGACGTCACATATACGCAAGCTTTTGTAGCCTTAGAGCTAGTTGTGCCCACAACTCATTCCTACTGTTTCACATGCTATTAAATCGGTTAAATATCTAATGAAAAACTTTTCTTTAAAACGCTGCAATTGGACTTTTTTTGTTATAAATTATTCTTTCGACATTTATGGCTATTTTCTTCGTTCATCAAACCAACCCAACCTCAAAATGCAGACTGCAATTCGGCCAGGTATATATTTGTGATTGCATTCTCGCGATTGTAGTATTGTGTGCCATTAATGTCATCTGTCTGATATACATTCTGCAGTCGTGCCTGGATTCGTGTACTTGCTAGATATATATAGAATCTCGAAAAAGCTTCCTGCTACAAATATAAAATTTTATTTAAATACTTTATCCGGAATCCTGGCGTGCTTGCAAAATGTAATTGTGATAGAGAAACCGAGCTTTTTTGAAACTATATCAAAAATATACGATGTAAAATGTATTAATATTTGTGTGATACTATATAACAAACGTATTTATAAAATATCTATAGAAAAATCTATTTATATGTCACCCAGAAAATATAAATCTTATATGTGATAACGATCGTTGTGTATTTGTCTTTAAAGTGTTCGTTTGTTTTATTTAAATAATTTTCAACGCCTAATAATTTAAAATCAATACCTTCATTTTCATGCTGCTCTTCGATCAGTAAGTGAGGTAATTTTAAAGTGGCGATTTTTTCTCAACAATTCTGTAAATGGATTACATTGTCTAATCAACATTTATTGTTTGTAGCAGATTCGAGGATGACACGAAGAAACACCAACCCTACAAGTCCAATCTTTCACAATTAATCAGACAGCCACACAATACCAGTTCCATCACCCGAAACCTATCATCGCTAAAAGTGTCCCCAGGTGTGCAGTCCTCCATTCGATCACCAACCAACGTATACAGTCCAGTTAGCCACAAGTCACCGCGCACCGTGCGCACCACCCAAATCGGTCACAGTGTACTGACCTCAACACCAAAAACCTCTAGTACCGGTTCGTCAACCAATCCTTCGTCCATGTCATCGTCTGCCTCACCATCTCCCACGGATCTCACCAGCACACTGTCACTTTCACCACGTCGCATTCCGCGTCTGCTCAAGACACCAAATGTTAATACAGCCGATAGTTTCCTACAACGTTCCAGAGAAAGCCCAAACAAGCGACAGTTTTCCTCCAATTCAGCCACAGACATAAACGGAGACATTTTGAATCTAGAAAATGGACACTTAATTCACAGTCAATCAAGTTTAAATAATAATAATAATAATAATATTAAGATTAATAACAACAACCATCATAAAAATAGCTCGCTTCGGACGATGAACAATCTGAACGCACTGAAAAGCTCACCGTTCTCGATCCCCGTCCGCAGTGAAGAGGACATCTCCTGATCAGCCTATATTGATAATGCTATTTATTGAACGCATATTAGTTTGTTTTTCCCCCTGAATTTTAAGTTATTTTCTCATTATTTAATTCTTTTTAATATAAACCCAATAAAACAAAAACAAATATAATCGCATAAACTCAGTTCTATAATACATCCTTAGAAGACCGTCTGCCCAGGAAGCACGCTTATAATCATATAACTTAACGATATCCTATAATTGAAATACAAACAAAAAACTATATATTACATACATTACAACAACAATTCAACATTATAATCATCATAACAAATTATTCCTATAATTTTATATTTTATTTTCTTTCAAATTTGTTGTGTTTTTCATCTTGATCATACCCTTTATTTTTTTTATTAAAACGTTTTAGACAGTTTTATGTATGAAAAATCAAAATAAAAATTGGTTTGACCGAAAATCATGTATAATTTGTAAATATTACCCAGACTATTTGTTTTTGAATTTTTTTAATGATCCTATGCGATTTTTATTTTCTTATGTGCAAACATATAAGTTTCTAAATATTCTGTACTTTATCCTAGTTATACATATAATTTTTGTAAGGGCAGCAAACACAAATATGGACTTGTAGCAATTAAAAAATAAAATTTATAATAATTAAAATAAATTATAGTATTATGTATGCGGGCGAGACCGGCTCGATTATATAGTGTTTAGCACAATTGTACAATTATTTATATGTTCTATTATTGTTGTCATATTCTCTATATTATTATAAAAATATTATTAAACACTTGATAAAACACTTAAGAAATACATAATTATATAGAAGATATATTTTCGTTGTTTTTTCAATGAGGATAGATGAGATATTTTGAAAAAAATATTCAGTGTCGCATGAACTGATGATGCTAATCTACCATAATGGCATAATATTATCCGATTTGTAATTTCCGACCTTTCTATTTCTATAAATTGATTTTTGTTCCCAAGCCGATTAGATCCTACAGTATCTACCATATTTTAATAGAAAAACCTCTCCATGACCACCTTACATTTTTTTTTACAATTTACAATTGATCCAAGCATTGAAGCCTTCTGACCATTTGAAGCGCCAAACATTCGCCGATTGGATGCATGAGCAAAGACAAGCTGATGCGGAATTTTGCCAGAAAATCTTCTTTAGCGATGAGGCCCATTTCCATCTCAGTGGCTTTCTAATATGCAAAATTGCCGCATTTGGGCTAATGCAAAATCCAAGGGCGAATGTTGAGAAGCCAATGCATCCACAAAAAGTCACAGTTTGTTGTGCCTTTTTTGCTGGCGGACTCATTGGACCATTTTTGTTCGATAATGCAGCTGGATATTTAGTTACGGTGAATGGTGAGCGGTACCGTGCCATGATCACCGACTTCTTGTGGCCAGAATTGGATGCTATGGATACCGCCGACATTTGGTTTCAACAAGACGGCGAGGCGATTTGACGTTTTTTTTCGATATTTATTCCGTTTGACTTGGAGGACTACTTGGCCACCGTAGGAGAATGGTGTTTCTATCTATCGGTTTCAGGAGATTTTTTGCAGTAGCCGGGGTTTTCTTTGTCGCAGTGGCATTCGGGTGTTTCGATATCATAAACTGAGTAAATATTGATATTTACAACGAGCAATGGCGAGAACGATAAAGAAATCCATAAAGCTTAGTTCCACCTTTTTCATTTTTTCCATAACTTTGCTTACGGTGGCCGACATCATTAGTTTTTCCGTTGGGTTTAAGCCCCCATCGCTGACTTTATCCCAGGAGAATCGCCGTCCATTTCTACTTTGCTTTGTTAATTAATTGGTAATTACTGATTTTATCTAAAAAAAATATAATTGTCTATTTCGGAGCTTCCTCAAAACACTTCAGCCCTCAATGTCTGCCAGCTGGAGTTGTTACTGATATTTATATTGCATACAAATATATTTTTTATACTCAAATACATTTAAACTAAAAGTCTATTCACAACCTACAGACCTATTATGGTATTCCGTTTTATCACTAACACGCATTTCTTAATGTCGATTGTCTCTTACGGTCGTCAACGTCTTGATGTTTACAATATTGCAGCAGTTGTCACAACGCAACTATCATTCCAAACATGTCTTTTGTGCAATTGAGTACTGTGTTCTTGTTGTGTGTGATTTCCCTTCAGTGTGCCGAAGTTACGTCACAAAAATGTGCAGTGGTTCAGGGTACAGCTGGTGATCAATATGTCGAGTGCTCCAATGTACGGTCTATCCAGGAGATCGGTGATGAGATACAGAGTAACTGGCACCGATTGGTTGTGATAAATCGAATCGGAGCACCATTTTCATTAAATGGTGAGTTTGTATAACTAGTTTGTGTTTTCCCATGTGACTAATTCTATATTTCTTATGAAAATTTTTAGATAATAACATCGCAGATTTTGCTGTTCTTGCTGATCTGGATCTGTCTAGTGCTGGCACGGTGGAGTACTCTACCAATAGCTTTGTGACGTTCGAGGCATTGAAGACACTCAATCTGTCTTACACAAAGATGTCACAAGTTATGTCCAGCTGGTTTTCACGCTATAATGTTTTGACCACGTTAGATCTTCAGCATAATCGAATTTCTGTAATTCCAAAAGACGCACTTGAATCTCTGACAAAATTGCAGTACCTAGATTTGTCATACAATAGCATTGAGACTCTGGACGATGGACTATTTGGTGGATTATTAATGTTGGAAACGTTGATACTATCACACAATCAGATAAATATGATTGGAAATACCGGAGAGTTACCACGATTGAGGCTACTTGATATGAATGATAACAGTTTGGAAGAAGTAAATATATAATTTTTTTATAATATAATTTCACATATTTTTTATTATTTAGATACCCACAAATGCTTTCAACAAAATGCCTGAACTTCGGGAATTGATTCTTACACAGAACTCCATCAAAGAACTGAAACAAGGATGCTTTGCTGGCCTACAATCAATTAAAGTTCTGAACATATCTGGAAATAGTCTACAGTTCGTGCCAGCCAATCGATTCTCGAATTTTAGGAGAATTCACATCACTACTCTTGATATGAGTCAGAACAATATAGAACTAATACACGAGACAGCCTTCTCGGAACTCATCTTTCTGCAGAGCCTTGATCTATCCGGCAACTCATTGAAGGAATTAAACGATCAGAATTTCCAAGGCATGCGATCGTTACTAAAGCTCATCCTATCCAATAATGATCTGGAAAACATTCAGCCTCGCACCTTCAAGTCACTACCGAATCTCGAGCATCTCGATCTGTCCAGTAACAATCTACAGACATTCAGCAATGCAGTATTCGGTGGATCAAATAAATTGCGTAGACTTTCCTTAAAGTCCAATAGTCTGACTGTGATTCAACCGAATGCTTTTAAGTTCACACCAAAGATGGACTATTTGATATTTTCATCAAACGAGATAAGCTCATTGGACGTAGGTCTTTTCAGTCAATTGACTAAATTAAAAAAACTCCACTTCAGTCATAATCACATTGAAGAGCTACCACGTGGAATATTTAACACAACGTTACAGCTTCAGGAACTTCTCATCGATCACAATCGACTAACATTCTTCCCGGACGAGACTACACCATTTTCAAAGCTTACAAAAATCTGGCTAGAGGGTAATCCATGGCAGTGTCCGTGTCTCAGTGCACTCATGCAATTTGTAACACAACGAAATATATCCTACAAACGACCAGGCAGTCCATACTTTTCGGGATCAAAGCCAATCTGTGTGATGACCGCAACCGGGCAGTGTATTAAAGATCTTGAACTTGTACGACAACATCATTTGGTCGAGACGTACGAGGAATCAATTTAAATTATATCAAATAAAATAAATATAAAGTTAGTACTCTTGTTTCCCGAGTTTGTTTATATGAAGCGCAACAAGTCTCTAAGGTCAGCATAGTATACAATATATAAGAAAAGATAATTCTCCTCACGTAAACAAGAACACTCACACATAAAGACAAATACGAGCAGAGGTCTAAGTGCAGCGTACTCTCTGTGAGTGTGTCTGTGAGTTGCGATTAGTTTCCGTCAAACCGGTATAATTAAATGCGAATATTCCATAAATACGAACAAGTTTGTTATGGTATTCTTTGTTCAATCGTCGTTGCATCAAGTAGATTAAGTTTAAAGGTGATCAGTATATAGATATCGGTTTATTATCAATATGAGAATTCCCGGTTCAGGATACCTTGTGGTAATCCTTTTAGTGTTATCAGTTGCAGCAGCAGACAAGTGCTCCATTGTTCAGAGAACCGATAAACCACAGCACACTGAGTGTGCGAACATCCGAAGCATGCAAGAAGTTCTCGACGAGATCCAGGCAAATTGGAATCGTGTTGTTGTCTATAATCGTCCAGGCGCGCAGTTTAGTGTAGCTCTAACCAGTGAGTCATGATCTGACATATAATTATTTCGTATTACGTTTTAAATTCATATGACGTCATTATTTATTTTGGAATTTCCACTCTAGATAGAAGAAACGCACATAACCTAGAGATCGTTGAGCATTTGGATCTTTCAAATGCGGGCACAGTTGATATGTCTGACATAGGATTACGTGACTTTGAGTATCTCATTGAACTGAACGCTTCGAACACGAATTTGGCGACAATCTCGAGTAGCTGGTTTCCAGAATCTAATTTTATTACATCCCTGGACTTTAGTAATAACAAAGTTAGTGTATTGCGACGTGCCTACTTTACAACCCTTCCTAATCTCGTGGTCGCTAATTTCTCGCACAATATCGTGCACAGCTATGAGGTGGGTGCATTCAATGATCTGGCCAAAGTGGAAGAGATTATCTTGAGTCACAATCGTCTGCAGAATTTCATGGAAATCGGTGTATTGCCGACTCTGCAGATTTTAAACTTAGACGGAAATCAACTGGAAGAGGTATGAGACTTATATAACATACAAACAAGTCAATTAACTATAAATCCTGTTTAGATTCCAAGCAATGCATTCTCAAAACTGACAGCACTGCAACATCTATCATTAGCACTGAACAATATTCGACAGTTACAGCCGGCCTGCTTTTCCGGATTATCAAATATAAAAGTAATTAATATATCCAGTAATAGCTTGCGCCTGATTCCGACTGGTCTGTTTGTGGCTTATTCAAGTATTCGCATTGTCGAGCTGGACTTTAGTAAAAACGCAATCGAGCTAATCCATGAGAATGCATTCATGACATTGCGATACTTGCAAACATTGGATGTGTCCGCCAATGCACTAACACAGCTCACGGAGTACACTTTTGTGGGTTTGAAATCACTTCGAAATCTGCGACTAAATGATAACAGTCTTCAGACAATTCCGGCACGTACATTTCGAGCTTTGATAAACCTCGAGCACTTGGATGTGTCCGGTAATGCTTTGCGTTCGTTTGAGGGAGATCTTTTTGGCACAAACAGCAAGCTAAAAGGTTTAAATCTTAAGGGAAACAATCTGGTCATTATTCAGTCGACTGCCTTTGTGAACACACCGAATGTGGAATATCTCAGCCTGTCAAATAATCAACTGACTGAACTGGACGAACAACTCTTTGAACCGCTTACAAAACTAAAGAAACTTCACATGAGTCATAATAAATTCGAAGGACTACCCGGTGGCTTATTTAATCATACGACTGAACTTGAGGAGATGTTCATAGCGCACAACCGTATATCCTTCTTCCCGGACATACATATAGACTTAGTACGTTTGGCAGTACTCTCGCTAGAGGGCAATCCATGGCAGTGTCCTTGTCTAGCAGATATTATGGAATTTGTTACACAGCGCAGGATCAAGTATAGGCAAAGCTCGACAAATCCTTTTTACAATGGAGCTAAACCGATTTGTGTGGTGACACCGGTAAAGTTCTGCGTCAAGAATATCGAGCTGGTCCGTCAGCATCATATTGTGCAGATCTACGAGGAGGATTTGTAAGTCGTTACTTTGTTCTAATAGATCTACTATACTCGTATAATTTTAAAAATCATTGTCTTCTATTACTTGACAGACCTTTCAAGTGTGACTTAATAAAAATGCTTGCATTTTATGGTAAAAATAAATTACAATTACAAATAAAAATATTGTATTGACTGCGACAGTTGGACAATAATTTCCGTATTATTCCTCTTAAACGATTGCAACTTAAAATATATGGCGAGTTTCTTTACATTTACATATTTTTTTTATTATGAAATGTGGTACTTTTGGAGTAAATTTAAACAAATGTTTTGATGGTTGTTGAGTATTTTTAAAGTAGCCAAAGTACGTATTTTTTAGTCACTCATCATAAATTCATGTGAAATTTTTATAGTTTTGTAATGGCAAACAATTCTTGGGAAAAGGTTTGTGGACGTTTGACATTGAAAATAACAAATTTATAAGAGTTAACAAAATGATTTTCTGGTTTAATTCGGATGTGTCCTTAGCCTCGGTAAATAGAGATATGGCGCATGAACGATTGTAAATTATTTTCCAATTTAGTTCTTGGTTATCTTCTAATGAATTATGTCGGAATATTTAGCTTATTGGTGTTAAAGGAAAGATACAAGCTTCTGCTGATTATGATTCTTAGGTATCATTAAATGTTGTTCCTGGAACATATGCCTGACGTTTAACAAATGATGCCGATGAATTTTGAGCGTGTCTACAGCAGACCCCAAAACCACAAACAATATTCGGTGCTATTGGGAGAGGGCATCAAAGTTTTAAAAAAAAGTTAAAAGTCATTTTTTTAGAGTATGGTATCAACTGAAAGGTATTTAAATACCTGTGCTTTAAAAAAAGTTAAATAGAATCGAACAACCGTTAAGAGAGATAGGGGCTTGGAGCTCATTTTTTGTATTTGTGTATAAAAAAAGGAGGGGTGAAAGGGTTAACAAAAATATGAGGGTTAATTATTAAAGATTATGAGTTTCCATACACAGGCATACTTTTTAGGGTTCGTGGAAATTAAACTTTAGGCGTGGTGCAAATTTAAATTTTGAGAACACTTTTTAAATCACGCTAAGGGAAAACAACCCTAAAAACTGCGGCCAAGGAATAGTACCCTATGGCCAGCACCTTTTAACCACGCTAAGAGAAAAAACCCTGAGAACGGAGGATAGAGGGCCAAGGAACATGTAAAAAAACTGCAATCATTGAAATCTTTGTATAACTCCGCCCCCAAACGTCCTTCCTTTTTATTTTTTTAATAAATAAAAAAAACACAAACACCCTTAAAACATTATTTTACCCCTAACTATCGATGCTTTTTATAATTGAATTTGATTTTTCCATTAGTTTTTTTACTTTAAACTGTCACCACCAACACCACCCCAAAGTATAATTTCTACGTACCATAAAATAGTACGGCTAAGGGCGGAAACTCTTAATCTTTAATAATTAACATTTTTAACCATCTCACCCCTCCCCTCTTTACACACAAATACAAAGATGAC
Source organism: Bolitophila hybrida (assembly GCA_027564075.1). Taxonomy (NCBI): domain Eukaryota; kingdom Metazoa; phylum Arthropoda; class Insecta; order Diptera; family Mycetophilidae; genus Bolitophila; species Bolitophila hybrida. The sequence goes on from JANSTU010004443.1 coordinate 34,270, forward strand.
CTTTTTGCCCCTTAAGGGTTATCCGAATTTATTTAACTATTATATAAGTATTTTAAATACCTTTCAGATAAAAAAAAGACTTTAACCCTTCTTTTTTTTAAAAAAATTTTCCCCCTTACCCCTAAGGGTTTCATTAGCGCCGACTTATTTGTGTGGTTATTTGGTCGCCAAAGGAAGCAGAATTTGGTTTTAATAATGTTTATGCTGATCCGGTTATTAGGGCTTTTGGCACAGTTGAATCAAATGATATTGTGTTGATAGAATCACCTTAAAGTTTTTGAAACCAGCAAAAAAAAAATCTATAAAAAAGTTAATAAATCTACTTTTAGCAGACTCTCAAGAGACAAAGCATATCACTCTAATATTCCTTCATTATCATTTTAACAAATATATGGATTGTTTGTCATAAATTCGGAATTTGTAGCGAAAATTAAATAAAACCATACAAAACAGGCATAGTTTTTTGTTTACATTTAAATAATTAACATGACAATTCAACAAATATACTATTTTCATCGAATTAATACCTGAACTGAACTTAAAATGTCGTCAAAAGAAACCGAACTACTTTTAGAAGAAAATCAATCGATCAAGACCAGCTCTCTAAAAGGTTGCTCATACATCCAAAGATTTTGCCAATACCTCAAAAAAAGAACATTCCGTAATACACTTCGGAACAAGAGAAAGAACATTGTCGTCAGATTGAAGCGAATAATTCCATCAAAAGACTATATAAAAAAAACCTTTCTTGGCTTTATCAGCGGTGTCTTTTTGTCATACGTTCTATTTTTCATCATGATCACCCAGTTGAACTACACTCTGCTAAAAGCCACTTGGATAATGAGTTTCATTTCAATTATTCTAACACTGGGACTGGCTTTTAGTTCAAATATTCAGTAAGTTGTACATTAGAAAAAAAAGTTTTTATCAGTTTAGATTTTATTTGCATTGTAGATGTATAACCTTACTGGTTCTACCACAATTTTTCAGTAAACGTGGTAGAGTTATGTTAATTGCATACACATTTGTAATCACCTTATCCGGACCATCTTCGAACATTGTTCGAAACATCGAAGTATCATCGGCTTCTTTATCCTGTGGACAGGAACAAATGAATACAGCCATTGGTGAGATCGTTCAGATTATAAAAGAACCATTTATGGCTATTAAAACAGCTGTAAAGAATATATTGAGAACATGTCATCACATGCTTTATAAACTTCGTAGGATAATGATTCGTATGAGAGAATTGATCCGGAGTTTATGTATTTAAATATAGATGTTTATATAAAATAGAGACTAATTTAGAGATATTTATAGTAAATACAATTAAAGGGGCATTTGATTGGCTGGCCAATATTGTAATGATGTGTAATAAGGAACTTGGAACACCATTGGAACGTTGTTTCGAAATGTTTGAAATAGCCATGGATGAGTGCAGGTAACATCAATTACATTTAACAAAGTATTTTGGTGAAAGGCTTTATACTATTTAGAACAAAAATGGGCATCTTGGAATCAATGTGCAATGTCAAATATCTCACTGTAAGTTTTTGCTACAGCCTAAAATTCATGGATTACATGTGCGTTCTGGTTGACTTTGTGAGTGATGCCATTGTTGGAAAAGTTAAACGAAGTTAGTTACAATATATTTCCAAAGAATCTTGACCAAATAGTTAAGTTCGCAGAACTAGACCAGTTTACGAGTGAACTACAAGAAATGTTTTATGTGTCAATCATATTTGAGCATTCGTTTCACTTTGAGACAAAGACCTCGAAGACACTGAGTCAGGTGAAGTACGACATTATGGAAGAAATACACGAGCGTTCTGAGAGTTTAAAGTATTTTTTCACTTTTATGCATGTCATATCTGGCTTTTTTGCCTTCTGGATGATAGTCAAGTTGTTTTTTTTTTTTTAATTTTCATTTAAATATTTTCTGTATAACCAATATTTTAGAGTAATACGCTACAAAAGCAAATTCCAGACGAGCGATCGTTTCGATAATTTTTATATAAACAAAGAATTTCTAGAGTTCGATGAAGCTCGCAGGGCACTAGGCAAAGAAAGTGCACTTCCTCTGACTCGTAAGGAAAGTAGGAAATATATAAAACTCTCGTCCATTACTTTCGTTAGAGCTGAGCAACTGAAGATTGTACGATCAGCGTTATTTTTGATAATTTCATCTGTTCAGATTATCTGTATTTTACTTATGGATTACACACTATGTTGGTTGCTGTCCATGATACGGTATTATGGTCGAAAACAGGGCGAAATTGATAGTAAGAAGTTTATTTTGTAGATTTTATTTTATTTCAATAATTGTTTTATGTAGTTCCTCCAATTGTATCCCTCGGGGTGACTGGTGATGGAATCGTTGCAGATATGATTAAAGGTATAATGGATGTATTCAAGCCTCTGACTAGTTCATATAACGTGGATCCAACTCCGTGTTTACCCAATCCCTATCCACCGGATATCGATAGATACTACGAAATAGGTACCTCGATAATTAAAAAGTGAATATATTTTGATTAACATAAAAACAGGAATTTACCTGTGCCTTTGCTGGTTGTTTCTAATCTTCGAGCCATTTGGGTTAAGGCTTCGTCAAATAGTCATGAATCGATACTATCCAACGCGTGCAAGAGAACGAGCCGCCTGGCTATACAACCATTTAATACGTAGGCGAGGTTCATTTCTGACATATGCTAGACGTGAGGCAAGGCGAGTTTTTCTAAAGGACAAAATTCGAGATAAGGTGACGATTCTGGATCGTATGCGAGCAAAGTTTAATCAGTATAGCCTTTTTTAACTTTTGAATTTTATATTTTAAGATATTTTTTTACTAGTATTTGGATAGTGCGAAAGATATTGCGAGAAAAGAAGGAGTCCTTTTGTATGTTGTGCAGCAGTCCAGTAGAAAAGTAAAGGTTTAATTTAAACCAATGGCAGAAATAAAAGCTCTTGTGAATTCCAGATCAAAATTTAAAGAATGCGTTCAGCCGAACTGCAATGCAAAGTACTGTGTGCCATGTTTCGTCGAACTGAAGGGATCCTGTCCGCTGTGCATGAATCCAGTTGACTATGGAGACATAAGTGACGTTTCCGAGGAGATGTAACTATATGACATGCTTTGAATTTCGGTATTATTATGTAAATTTGTCTGCAGAGACTCATCGGATGATCCGGGAATAGAGAAGTTTGGACAACCGAAGAAAGAAGCTGGAAAAGAAAGGATCATATCGGTGGATGTGCCAGATGTAGGTGGAATTTTTTATTTTGAGGTAGTGAGCGAAAGTAGCAACAGTTTTTCGATGGAATGATAAATTTAATAATTTTATTTGTAAAAAGATTAATAAATTACATTTTTGGATAATTTACATTTTCGTAGTATTACAATCAAATTACCAAATATTCCTCTGTATTCAAATGCCTAAGATTTTAAATTTTTTGAGTGTGAATAAGGCAGATTGTGTTTTTATCTGCTGCTGGGTTTTCACGCCTCGGTGTTTTTGACATCTATAATTTAATTCGATATAGTATTATGCTCTCCAGATAAATGGTATACTAGTATATTGGCATATAACGGAATTTAATTATAAAAATACTGATTTAAAAAATTGAGTTTAATGATTTTATAAAAACTTTCGGAAAATACGACATTTTAATTACGAGGTGTAAACGCCGCTCTTACAATATGTCATACAAAATACTATACTCGCTGCACAGGAGAAATAGAGCGCGGAGTGCAAAAGCTTATTTTACTCACGTGCTTCCAAAGCAGCTTGTGAGTCGTGAGAGCGATTGTGTGAGCATTTTAGACATGATACATAATATACTCATTACTCAACCACTTTTGACTGCTATTCTGTTATTCGAAACGATGCCGTATTCAATTCACATATTATGTGAACACAATATCGTGCTTGTATTCAGTCAGCTTTCGGTATATGTATATGTTATTTATTCAGACGTACACGAATTGCGCTATTTTTGCCGGTATATGAGAAATTGAGCATGCGTTTTTTTATAATATTTAAAATTATAGCAAATCATAAATATTCTTAGTATAGGTGTGTATTTCGTGAATATTAGTAAATAGCTTTTGTGTTATCACAAAGTAAAATATTTTGCGTTATCGGTCGAATGGTATTTTCGTTAATTTTTAAGTGGATAAGAGTTTTTGAAGTAAGCTAATAAAATAAGATAAGCAAATATTACTTGTTGTTCTGACATAATTTGAAAATAATAATTGGACTTTGAATTTTTTTATAATTTTTGGCTAGGTATACGTAATAATTAATACAATAATATAAAACGTATATGCATTTAAGGAATAAATAACTTGAGGTATTATTTTTATTTGCTCTAAGATCCGGTTACAATACCTTTAGACAAGCTCTCAGCCAACGATGCAATCCATTAGCAAATTACAGGTACGCTAGAAATGGTTATACAAACATTTGCAGATTTCTCGAGAAAACATTAAAATTGAATGTATCATCACAAATTTTGCATATAGCATAGTATATTATAGAATGTGGTATGTTGTATCGAATATAGACAGTTCCGAAGACGTTTTAGGGTGGATCGCGGATATTTATATTATTGTAATATATAATATGTGTATATATATTTTTATGTTTGTTTAAAAAAATCAGTATTATTTTTCTACAATATGTTTTGTTTAATAAAAATTAAAAAATCTGTTATAATTTTTAAAAATTAGTGATTCTTATAAGTTTGCAGTTACTCTTATGCTTTGATTCTTTTGATCCTATGATTCCAATTCATTGACATTGATTATCTTGATTCATATAAAACAGTTAAAGTGTATAATAAAGTGTCTTTTATTTAAAAAAAAAAATGATTCCATTTTTAAAAAAAACATTGAAAAATATTTTTCTTTTTATTGAAAAATTGGTGATTCTTTTTTTCTCCATCTAGTGATTATAATTCTTTTATAATGGATGATTCTTATTCTTGAAAAATCAATGACTCTTATTTTCTAAAAAAGTTGGTGATTCTCCTTTTAAAAAAAGTGAAAAAATATGATTCGTAAAAAATATATATTAAATAGATCTTTTTTATATATAACATTATCCTTCAAAATACAATTTCAAAAAATCACTCCACCCGACAGCATACGCTGCTATACGCTTAAACCATATAATATTATACATATATTATATATATATATACAATCAACCTATCCAATGACTTTTTGACTTTGTGTGCACTTCACGTTTCACGTATAGTCGAGAAGCCGTGCAGCGTCGGTTGCATCGCGATTCTCCAGAAGTAATCGGTGCGGTTTTTGTCTCTGCGCCTGAAAATCGTGTCTCTTTCCCCTTTCCATTTATTTTTTTTTGCTTACTTTATATGCACGCAAAAATATATAATCAGATCTCGAGCACAAAAAAGAATATCACCAAGAAAGTTTTATATGAATAGACAGATTATATATATGATACATTTATATCTATATACATATATATTTCATTATAGAATCACGTCAAGAGCATAATTTTCCATATTATAATGAAGAAGTGTGCGCACACTCGATGCCGTACATATTCGTTTTAATTAGTGCACGCAAGCGAGAATAGGACTTTTTAATTGAATGTATAACTAAATGACACGCTATAGAAAACTCGTTTTATATAATTAAAATATAATAAAAGTATCTTATACTGCTTATATGTTTTACTTTTTGTTTGTCGGGGTCAACAGTTTCTAGTTGAAGACAAAAAAAAACCAATGTTTTTTCCTTGTTTTTGAGCTCCATTTTCCTGCAACACGCGCTCAAGCAGACGTTTGCGATAACGGGGTTTCACTAAGGAAAATGTGATAATTACATTGCGAGCTAAGACGACGTGATGTAATGCAGACATTGTTTTTGGTGAATGTTTTAATTGAAAAACGGTAATGAAGCCTTTTTTCTATATAACATAAGTTTTTAAAGTATATGAGGCTGAAAGTTCTTTAAGGAAAATATTTTTTTTTACATTGGTAACATGAATTTAAAAAGAATAATATATAAATAATTTCTCTGGTATTGTTCAACAAATGGGAATGGATGGAGTCGAGGATGGATTATATATTTTCCAATGACCTCTACCTCAACCAGGATTAAAAAAAAAACTAATATATCAATATTCCACAAGACCTTCGATAATGCATCTATACTATACATCAAGTTATATACGTATAGTCTTCATACGGAGAATAGTTAATTGCATAAGATCGCGATGACGAGATTATAGAACGCGGGCTCCAAGCGACTCGCCATGCGCGCTTATTCATATCACGAGACGTCCTTGAAATGCGCATGCTTCGCCACACGCAGGCTCATAAGCATTGAGATCTTATGTGTAAATGTGGTTAATACTGTTAACTGCATTTAAGAAAAATCAAAGCAGCCATGTACGTGGCCGACAACCGGATCTTTAAATAAAAAAAAAATAAATATGTATATTTATATACTATATATTTATGCAAACCGCAAATATCGGGAAAGTTATCGCGACAGCAAGAGAATTCACGCTAAGATAGATCGTGTGTCACAATGCAGGTCATTTAAACTGTATTTATACATAATATATAGTACTATTATTATTGTTGATTTTAGTTATACTGGTATTGGATGAAATTATAATGGATCGGCGCCACCTGTTTGTCAACAAATCATCGCGATGTGCGTCGTCCACGGTCGAATTTTGAACTTGTGCCGATTTGTGTTTACCTGACGTCGTGACTTGACACCGCTCGACGACTTGCGTCTTTGCCATGTACCTTATATATATATTTAATATAATTTTAATATAACATTATCATGTATGAGCTAAACACAAAGGCGCATCACGTGCGGCTGTCAGCGTGCGTGTGTGTGTGTGTGGCAACTACATCATAATATATAGTTAATTGAAATATTACCATACATTCAAATTACTCATGCGTGCGTATCCATAGAGGTAAACTAATTTGAATCTATATGACCAGAGGATGTGTAGACATTGAAACATAATATAGAATACAAATATTTATACAAAACATACACCTGAGATACATCTTATATTCACGCATCCATCAAGCATGCACCGACGAGTTATTGTTGTTGTTGTTATTGCTGCTGCACTGTCGCTGACTTGAGAAAATAATATTATACACTTGGTACGTTGGTACTCCCTGCGGGGTAATCGCAATTCACTGGATGACATGAATTTACCTGAATTTTTCCAATTAAATATAAATATATACAGCTATACGTGAACGCATAATGTATATAAATAAATTTATATGACATCTTAAAGATATACAAATCTACATTTATATAGATACACACACAGTTATAAAGAAAACAGAATTATTATCTGCTCGAAGAAAGTTTTGTAAATGCTTATAAGATTTTAAACTGAAATAACTTTTTTTAAATAAATTGATGGAGTCAATTTGCTTGGACGCATTATGGATTTTATTAATATCAGTGCTTACATATTATCAATGTGTGAGAAGGGATTTGCATTTTTCAAAAAAAACATCCACAGAAATAAATAATTGTGCTATACGATATAAATTATTGATTTGTTTTTAAAGGCTAAAAGAATGTTTATATACATATAAAGGTAATTTCGAAGTAGTGTTTGGGTGAGTGTGTGGATTTAGGGGAACATTTAAAGGGTAATGAAAGAAACCTAATGGGGAAGACATAAAGTAATAATAAAAAGAGCAATCACTTTGTTGCTTTTTATACTTTAGTTTTAGTGTTGGAAGACATCGCGGAGCATTTGATAGTCCGAGTTCAATGTTCTTTCTGTAAACCGGTGGTGCTCGTTTTTTCGTCTAGAGTTGTTGTTTTGTACCAGGGTGGCACACTCAGTATGCATTTCTGAGTTCTGTTTTATGTAATTTGTATTCGTCGAAAGTGTAACTGCGCCATATATCTCCAAACCTAGCATCTATACATTAACATAGCACACACGATGCATTTAAAGACAGTGAGATTATTTTTTTAGCGCTAAATGGGTACAGAAATGTAGCTAGGACTCTATCTTTTTCGATGCTTTTATCAGTGTGTGGTCCAAATGTTAGATGCTCGTCTAGTACGTTTCCAAGGTATGTTGCGGTATTTTGAGAGGAGATGGTTAGGCCAAGAGGGTTCAATGTTCGTTGAGTCGGTTTTTGGCTAATCGTTTGTATGGAAAAAATATTGCTTCTGTCTTGGCACCGTTCAATTTGGATTTCTGTTATTCAAAGTATCTCTCGCAGTATTTTGGTGTTGGGATGTAAGCTGCATAGATGGTTTATAACAAAGGGCTAAGGACAGATCCCTGAGGAACACCAGCTGGAATCAGGAGAGTTTTTGAACCAGGTATACAAACAGAAAAGGATCGGTTTGATAGAAATTACTCTACAGTTCTGGCTAAGTATAGAGGCGTGTTCGCGTTACAGAGCTTGTGGATAAGAACATAGTACCAAACAGAGTCGAAAGCTTTTTCCTATGTCTAGAAAAATCACTGCTTAGATTTGAGTTAAGTAAAGTAAATTTCATGCGTCAGGTATACGATGGTTGGCAGGTGTTATAGCAGGACGTTCATAATGTGGTCAGCGCCTGGAGCTTTTAATGGAGAGAGATTTTATAATATTCTTGATCTCATCAATAGAGTAGAAAGTAGAGGCGTCTGTGTTTGGGTCGTGCATGCATCTCAGTTGGGTAACACTTTTATTCACGGAGCTCTCCCAGTTGTTGTTGTTGAAATTGCGTCACAACGGAGGAGCGCACATGACATAACTCGCTTATTACTAAGCGTTTTTTTAGGGATGTCAGAAGTTTGTATCGCTTTTGCCGAACGCATAAATGGTTTTATGGAAATTTGAAAGAGTTTGAAAACAGCATCCTTTATAAGCGAATTTAGTTACGCTTTTTATGTGATATACGCGTTCGTTGCCATTGTCGTTTTGTAGTGTTACGTAGTTGGATCAGTTTTTTTCTGTTTTCTGACAGTTACACAATCTTATTCGTAACTCTACGGCGTGGAATAGTTAAATCACTGTCTTTGGTAATGATTGATGTGAACGGCTATATTTTGCATTCAATTTTGGCGGTGCTTTGCTGTAAATCAAAGGTATGTTCCGGCTGTATTTTGGACAACAATGTTCCATGAGGGGTTTCTTTGCTTTGATAATTCCGATTACTAAGAACTCACCTTGTTCGGAAGTCGGTCACCGAATGTGGTCCTTGTAATGCTGGTGTATTTAGGACAATATGTGGAACCACAATTGCAGTACTTTTTGCAAATCCTTACGATGTTCAGCGCAATCTACACAATGCGGTGGTAGATGGCAGTGTGATTATCCATGACCACACATTTGTCAGTTTTGACATTGCGTAAGACCTTGCCTTAGACGCTTTGCTAAATTCCACTTGAAGACCAAATAAATGTTTGCAGTACAATACATTTCTGCCAAGTATTTTCACTATAAAATAAAAAAACTCCTTACGATATCAGAATCTAGACACACTTATAAAATGATATCTGGAATTCTCAATACGTTCTTCTATGTCGAATATACTTACTCCAACTAATTGATTTTACATCGTTTGTTCGAAAATACGAAACACAATAAAAAAGCAATCGACTATACACTATCAAAAACCAATCCGGGATCCGGTCTTGGGCTATTCACCTTTTCATCCGTGCGTGATTGCTATACAGTGCATTTAGCACTATGCCTGAGCATACACACACACAAATGCACCCATATCCTTTTACAGACTAGCCGTGCTCTGAATCCTCTTGCGATAAACATTTTTATTTCGTTTGCTCTTGCGCGTGATTCTTTTTTTGTGAGCTACGAGTCTTTGTTCGGGGAAGAGTGCGAGCTCCTTGTAAGCAAGCGAAATCTATATATAACATATACATGTATATAAATACAAATATTATATTAAAATACAAACAAACATTTCTTTTCTGTATCGCATATATAGTATAAATGGGTTTGTGTATAAGGCTTAGTTTCTATATGTTTTTAGTACATATACACGAGAAGTGCATTTATGCGATCTCTTGCCAAAGCATAACAAAAAAAACGGGTGCGCGCATGTCTGACTATAATGGGCTCAGACACCGGTGCGCAAAGTCGCGTTTGGATTTTATTGCTTGTTTGTCGCCTTTGGCGATACAAACCAACACACACCAACACATTTGTTAATAAAGAAGACCATTGCGATGGGCAAAGATGTCTCTGTGTTGTTTCCAGGAAATTGTGGGGGTGGCGCTTTAATATAAAAAAAATAGAATTTCTGTATATTTTCACATTGACGAATATTTGCATACATAAAACAACCATAAACTGATATGATTGTGTCATTTAAAATACAACCAGGATACCCAATAAATTGCACTGGTGTCAGCGAAACGTGGACGTTTTCGCACATCGTCAAGGTGTTCGCATAAATACAATATAAAAAAAAACTCTAAATGAAAAGCAGAAATGTTTCGTAAATTAAAAACATACCATAAATGGAAAAGCCGCTCATAAAAGTTGGTTTATTATCGCGTGGAGAAAATGCGCATACAAATCGACATGTAATTACCTTCACGCGTCCAATTACAATTTAGCTGCGCAGGCACATATCAGGTAAAATGTCGATCGTATATGTTAGCTCTTTGTCTATTCTATATCGTAAGCATTTGAGTTATACTGCTGGCTACGCACTTAAAAGTCGCACTAAAAAGTGTAAAATATGGAAATCGATTTAGGCGATAAATTAGATAGTTATATTATGGACACGAGTAGGCGAGTCACAAGCAAGCGTCCGCATTGAAAATAGCTTCTTTTCAATTATCGTAAAATGTAATTGTGGCCGTCTATATTTCTATTCGCTATGTTCGCCTTATAGAGACGTTCAGGTTTTAATGTTCCTGAATCCCGAGACGATATCGCAATCGAGACGATAAATTCTCGTACGTTATCAGTTTAATAGTTCAGGTTAATTAATGACAAACTAATATTGTGTTTGCGAGCGCCATTGGCGGCGCAGTGGCGCAGTGACTCGGTTACTCGACGGACGTGACGATCAAATGCACGCGAACAGGTGAAACTTGATTGTATGAGTATAGATTGTGGTGCTTAAATTTGTTCTTAATGTCCTGTAACATTCGCTCGGTTTTTATGGGAGCATTTAAAGTTTTCCGTCGAACACCATCACCGCATTTTTTTTTGTTGACATGCGACCTTATTTCAAATGACTGCACATAAGCTTGGATTTAATTTAAGCTCCAACATGAAGAATCTAATTAAATCTATCTTCTCTGATGGAATCGCATAAAATAGCATAACATTATTTATATTAAATAATCCTGACCGCACGACACATCAAACCGTGTGATGTGCTGACACTGCACGCCAATTATTAACGTCTCCGCCGATTTCGCTGTCTGCTCATGACACACAAATTCACTTAAATCCCAGACCACAGCAAGACGATGCAATATGGCGACAATACCAACACACACACACATATATACAAACAAATTAGTGCCTTTGTTTGGTGTATGCTTATATTGTGGTGTGATATCAATTACGGTTGATTGAACCTGTGTCTGTCGTTATGTTTATGCTTAATAGCTATGTGCAAGACAATGAATGTGTATATAACATATATTATGATAGTATGTTTATTAGATGTATCATCGATTATGTATAATAACATCTTATTATATCCAAGAGGGTTGGTCTTAGAAGATGCTATAATCAAAAAATACGTCCGTTTTAAACTATATACTCATTCAAAAATTAAATGAGCCGAAAAATGTCCATGTTTTTAGTGATTTTCTTAAATAAGAAGAAAAAGATCATTCAGATGTTTCAAATGTCATATTTTAAAATTGTTGAAAGGACATTTTTTTGGCATCTAACTTGGCGCAATCAGAAGAAAAAGCACACACTTTTTTCTATTTTTCTTAAATAGTTTTGAGGTTCAATACTTAAGTCATCTATGATTCGCACAAGCGAGCATCGGAATCACTTTTGGCCGGATTATAAAAGATATATCGCGTTATTCCCAGATCCACAGAAGCGAATGGAATAAACGCCAGCTTGATGTCATCAAATTTCTGAAGATATGTAAAAACCTACCAGTTAACCACAAATATGTAGTGTTACAAAACGATAAAAATCTTCTGTGCAAAATTGCACTTTACTGGGCGCGTCTGAAAAAAAAACTACAAAAACTTTTTCTGATAAATTGTAGTACTACGTTTTTGGAAATAAAACCCCTTACACCCTTTTAAGTGGTCTAATTTACTTTCCACCAGATTTTTGCCAATTTACATCATCGAATGTTGAGCAGAGCTTTAAGACCAGACATTTTTTTATCTCCTAATTTTAAAGATTTTTTTATCATGTGGTTTTATCATATTTTTTTTAACTAACAAAAATTAAAATAAAAAATTCCACAAAATCTATATAGATAAACAGCATAGAAAACGTGCGTGCGGCTCTAACATGTATCGCTATCGCAAATTCGTTCAACTTTCTAAAATTAAATACATAAATATGCACGGCGACATAAATATATAGTGCACCTTAGAGAAAAGCCGCACAGCATTTGAATACATACTCCTCCCTCCGCCGGTTACCTGTCCCTCTTGTCTTGATTTAAGCGCGAAAAGCACGTGCACCACAATCAAACTATATTATGCTTCAATTGCAGTCATTTAATCGTTTTTGTGCTCGCTTGCGTGTGTGTATATATTCAATCATAACACATATACATATTATTTATAGTTAGGTGTACTTTGTTTTGGTACAAATCCATTTGCGTATTCATGCAGACCATGTAATGCGCGAGCATAATATAAATAATAAATATATATATGCTATATCAAAGGCGTGCGCGTGCTCGTGGTTTACATTAAGCGGCGCTAGTGCATATACTATATTTTATGTGTAATAGTATAATAAAACTATTATTATACACATATACTTAATACATAGCTAATGCTGCACACACAATTTTAGTAAATAGCGGTTTAATTCGTGAGTGAGCTTGAACGTATATTTTATATGCTGTTTGTGAAACTCGCGCATTCACCGCGGAGAGCTATAGGTTAATTCGCCATTCAGGCGGCAAATGTATGGAAATTGCCATTTCTATGTGTATGTGTGTGAAAAATGAACCTGTGTAAATACATAAATTGTGCACGAGTCGTTGGTTGTAATTATTATAAATACAGAATTGTTAATTTGAGATGTGCGAGCACGCTTATTTTTACAGCGACTGCAACGCGGCGTCTTGCTTGACAGACTTGTCTGACATTTAACATCTTCGGCGGCGCTGTTGTAGCGAAATGTCAAGAGTGCGTATGCGAATACGATTAATTCAGTCGGACGTCAGTTAGAAACTATCTCGACACGATTTAGAATCGATAAAGTGGAAAATAATGATTTATTGTTGATAGAGATATCTATGCAAAGTTTTACAGTGACTTTTAATTTTTTTCAATGATTTTTTTGATTGTATACTTGTACAATTTTACATATTTTAACACGGTGGCGGATGAACTTCTCTAGAAAGTCAACGGCGTGTGCATGGTCCGCAGTTAGTTCGGACTACCGATAATAACCGCTTGTTTGGAAGCGGCAAGCAGCCCTACCTCCAAACTAGGCAGCAATAGGCTAATAACCTGTTCTGCTGAATATCTTTATATTCGCTTATCATCACCAGATGCCCTACAAGGCATTAAATGACCTAATACATATATACATATAATACTTGTTTACAAAAAATCAATTATATTCACAAAGTTTTACTAATGTGACGAATTTACATATAATAGTGTACAGTATCACGAAATCTTGATGAGACTATCTTCCTTAGTTGCAAGCAAATATAAATTGTCGGTTTAGAAAGGTTTGTAATTATGTGGTATTTGCCAGACATACAATTCATTGTGTAACACATTATAAGCTTTGCAGAACACATCACTGAGCTCTCAACATCAAACCTAAAATATTTCATCAACTCGTCCGCCATCCCCGTCTGTCGCATTGAACCGCGCGTATCGCAGCAGCCATATAACATAGAATGTTAGAGGGTTGAAACCACACTTTCACATTATTTATATAATTATACTGATACGTGTATATGGAAATGGTTTAATTCTGTATTGATTTTTTCCTAATTTAAAAGGTTTTTTGGATGTTTTGGTTGTGGGAAAAGGAGGTATGCATTAAAAATGTACAATTTATGATTTTATATTTGAAATGTTAAATAGTATAAATAAATATAATGAAAGTATTCGAAGACATCTCCAGTGGAACAAAGTAGGTGTCACATCTGTTTAGGAATCTGCTGTCAGCAATTTTTCTGGTGCCAATAAGAATTCTTTTTCTTTTGTCCATCAGGCTTGTAAACTGATGGTTATTGGATTTTTGGCGCTGCATTTCGCATAGCATTGGGTAATTGCCTCAGTTTAAGACTATCGAATCTTATCTGGCATGTCTGGCCAGTGTCGAATCTTTGCAGAAAGCGGCAATCTTGAGTAAACCTGCAATTTGATTGTAACTCTTGTAGATGTTGTTAAAGAACGCGGTGTCACTTTTCATCACCGTAAATGGGACCAATTCTAATATATCTTCTCTGTCAAGTCAAGATTGATCCCACATAATCTTGTTAATTTCTTTGAAGGTGCTTTGAATCGTTTCGGTGCTAGCTCGAATTGGCAGGTCGACTGGTGTTTGGCTTACAAATTTTGATTTGCTTAA